>JASANA010011396.1:0-13100 GCA_030248095.1 Ptycholaimellus sp. GST1_10
AATTGCAGCATCAGTAATAGTTGCTTAAAAAGATGGCGGTTTTTAGTGCCTGGCCCTGTACAAGTCATAAGTTTCATAAGTTAAATGTCATGGTTTTATTGTAATTTTGATTAATTGGATGTGATTGTGCAGACTATTAAATTATTGCTAAAACTGAAGATTAACCTGAAATTGTAAGCATTAATCTGCATTTATTAATGGGCATGGAATTAGCTAGGCATTTTATGAAAACACCTTTTGTGATGTAAGTTTGATGAAACATAAAAATCAGGGAAAAACCATAAGTGTGATCAAAAAAGAATTGCTCGATACAATGAACATCATGTGTTTGAAATGTGTTTAAAATAATGTCATAAACCATGAGTTTATATCCGTTTGACACAAAAATTAAAGGCAATACAGGGTGATTCCTCCCAATTTTGTAGCTCAGATAAACATTCGTAAATATAGCCAGAAAAGATTTAGAGTTCTATTTTTGACCGCGGAGCGGCCCGAAGGGCCACTCTGCGGTCTATAGAGGTTACTGAACTTTTGTCCTGATATTCAACTGAATGAAACTCGTGTAATTGTAGACCTAACCAATGTACAACGACAGCATGACATTCCAAATGGCGTTCTACCTCTTTTACAACCAGGACCTAATACAGCACGCTAAAATTTTGAATCATATACGGTTTTTACAGTGTCTTTCTTTGCGTAATTTATTTTTAATAGTTATTATTATGTTCGTTCTGACAAGTGTCAGAAATCTATTTTACTGATGAAGAAGATAATACTTCGAAACGTTTAAATAATTGTGACTACATCACTTCTGTGCTTACATTTCTGGATAGAGTATACATATTATTACACAGCACTGGATAGATAAATTTACTTCGTTTCTAAATAATAGCAATTTATTTAGATTAGATTATCTAATTTAAGTTTGTAAATTCCCCACACAAAAAAAAAACAAAAAAACGCAATTGTTAAAATTCCTGCTCTTAATAACTGAGCTATGGTTGTCCAAACTGAGTAAAGGAGAGGAAAAATATGCCCATTCCACACTCAAAACATCAAACCACCTGCAAACAATCCATGATTGCACAGAGTTCACGTTGTCCACTGGCCACATTTTTTAAGTTGATGACATTAATGTGAGAATACGTATACGTGTGCCTTAAAACATAAAACAGACTTCTAAAATAATTTCTTAAACGAGAGCTCATAATCTGACCCTATGAGCTCAGTAGATCAAATTGAAGAAGCGTAAACTGTCACAATGAGCATGCTATATTTGACGAAATTACATTAAAAACCACTCGAATTTTTGAACCATTCCCAAGGAAAGCTGGAGAGGGAATGAGAGAGATATAATGGCGTGTGTATGTTGATGATGCGTCCAAGGATGTTAAGGATTCATATATAACGATTTCAAATATGTGCTTAATTTTGAAATTGGACGTGAAACCACATATTCGCCCTTTTGAGTGACAATCATGCATGTAAATACATGTAAATATTTATTTCAGCCTGTTTGTTTCGCGGTCACCTATTGCGCTTTGCGCCATTATACTTGTTTTGCATGATTTGCAAACTGATTTTAATTTTCACTTAAATTGATTTTTGTATTAACATCATTTAATACTTTATTTTTCTTAAATTTGTTAATGAAAATCTTGTATTCCAATAACTAACATATCAAAGGTCAGAAACCAAAAATACAAGACTACAAAATAATATTCACGAAGCCCGAAGCTCTAAACAACTGGAAATGGCTGCAGCTGGAGGAAAATTGTCAACCGAACCTGCGGAGGAAGTGGAGTTCAAGGGAACCATGGAGGATTCAATTGTAACAGAGCTCAAAATCAACAACCAAGGATCTGGAAAACGTATTGCTTACAAAGTCAAATGCACATCTAACGAGCTATTTAAGATTCGGCCAGTAATGGGAATCCTTGGAGATGGAGAATCAGCCACAGTTAACCTAACATTTACACCAAAGGAAAAGAAGGCCCCTGCTGCTAATCATCATTTCACCCTAACTGAAATTGAGCCCAAAGAAGAAGAGAAGAATGCTCGCAAGGTCTGGGAAGCAGAAGAAGCCAAGAAGACACCAGCAGCCAAAAAGATCAAAGCCAAGTTCACAGCCACAGCTGGAGCGCCAGGTAAAGAAGGCGAAGCAAATGCAGGAGAAAAGCCCGCTGAAGCCCCAGAAGCTCCTAAAGAAGCTGACAAAAAGGACTAAAACAATTCCTCCCCATGCCCCATTTATTTTGGTTTAATCTTTTTCAACTTGTGATTATATTTTATTATTGTCATGTCATTTCTAATAAACTATATTAAATTCATCTTAAACGTTGATATGTAAACATTAGAGCATGTTGTAAAATGGATATCATTTATGAATTATGATTCAGTAATTAATGATAAATGGAAAACATTGTCTACTCAAAATCTAACAAGGTATTCTTGGCTATCGCCAAGATGCGCGGCCAGCTCAAGCTACGTTACTAAACCACCTTTATAAATCACTTGAAGCCAAAATCAGCTGGTGTAATTCAAAACCCATAAAATTATGCTTGTTCGAATTTTTCAAGAGTTTCATTTTTCATTTTACCGAGATTACACAGCTTTCTGAACGCATTTGGGCTTGTGCGAGTATGTCTCAATGCCAATGGGTTTGGCTTCAGCCACTTCTTCATTTCAACGCGCCATGCACAATGTCATGCAAGAAAGGAGAAAAGTATGGATCTACCTCGACGATGCTCTCATAGGAGGTAAGGACTTTGAAAGCCTATGTAAAAACTTAGGCTGCATTTTTTGAGTGTCTCAATAATGCGAACTTGAAATGCAAATTGCGAAAATGCGAGTTTTTAAAAAAAGAAGTCACATATTTAGGTCACAATATATCAGAAAAAGGTATAGAAGTGGACACAAAAAGAACAGAATCGATCGATTCTTATCCGCGACCAGGTAGCGCAAAATCACTACAATGCTTCCGTGGCCTCTGTTGCTACTACCACAAATTTGTGCCTAACTTTGCTTCGATCGCAGCACCACTTTACGATTTGTTAACAATAAACAAGAAATACACTTGGACGGATGCTCAAGAAGCAGCGTTTGTCAAACTAAAAAAAACGCACTAAGCGTTCCTCCCATATTTGCTTTCCCAGTAATGGACAGAAAAAACCATTCCTAATTCAAACATGCCTCAAGGACAGGCCTAGGATGTATTTTAGCGCAATGCGATGCTAATGGAGATGAAAGAGTAAATGATTACGCAAGCCGTTCTCTCACCAAAAGCGAAAAAATTATCTAACAATTAAATTAGAAGCATTGGCAATTGTATTCAGCTTGCAAATATTAAAAAATTACATCCTGGGGGATCCAAGTATTATAGTCGAATCAGACCACAGACCATTGCAATATGTCCTTTCAGGATTCAATGACAATCCAATCATTCAACGATGGGCGCTCATACTTATTTTCACTCGATGAAGATAAATACGTCGAAAACTCAATTTTGATCGCTAAAGAAAAAGAAAGACACTTTTTGCAGTGGAATGATCGACAACCTAATTGAAGATATCCTACCAAATGACTACAAATTGAACAAAAGAATAGCTTGTTCAGCTCACCTATACACCACAGATGAGCAAGATCTGTTATATTTCTTAGGGGTGGATGGGTTGATGGGTAGAACTTACACCCCATGAATAGCTGTTGTTGCAGACCAATCAATGGGAGCACTGCAGTCTTACTGCATACACTTGAAGGGTGCTGTGGGACTGTTCAGATGAGCCATGCTTCACTGCACTCGGACAAGTACGGGTGGAGCAGTGCAAAGAAATCGCGCTACGTGAGAACAGCTTTCTGGTGCATGTTAGCTGTTGTTACAGACCAACCAATGGGAGCAGTGCAGTGTTACTGCCCTCGCTTGAAGGGTGATGTGGGCCTGTTCAGATGAGCCATGCATCACTGCGCTGAGCCATGCATCACTGCATTCTGACAAGCACGGGTGGAGTAGTGCACTGAAATCGCGCTACGTGAGAACAGCTTTATGGTGCATGTTAGTTGTTGTTGCAGACCAACCAATGGGTGCAGTGCAGTGTTACTGCACACGCTTGAAGGGTGATGTGGGACTGTTCAGATGAGCCATGCATCACTGTGCTGGGACAAGTACGGGTGGAGCAGTGCAAAGAAATCGCGCTACGTGAGAACAGCTTTATGGTGCATGTTAGATGTTGTTGCATACCAACCAATGGGAGCAGAGCAGTGTTACTGCACACGCTTGAAGGGTGCTGTGAGACTGTTCAGATGAGCCATGCTTCACTGCACTCGGACAAGCACGGGTGGAGTAGTGCACTGAAATCGCGCTACGTGAGAACAGCTTTCTGGTGCATGTTAGTTGTTGTTGCAGACCAACCAATGGGAGCAGTGCAGTGTTACTGCACACGCTTGAAGGGTGCTGTGGGACTGTTTAGATGAGTCATGCATCACTGCGCTGGGACAAGCACGGGTGGAGTAGTGCACTGAAATCATGCTACGTGAGAACAGCTTTCTGGTGCATGTTAGCTGTTGTTGCAGACCAACCAATGGGTGCAGTGCAGTGTTACTGCACACGCTTGAAGGGTGCTGTGGGACTGTTCAGATGAGCCATGCATCACTGCATTCTGACAAGCACGGGTGGATTAGTGCACTGAAATCGCGCTTCGTGAGAACAGCTTTCTGGTGCATGTTAGCTGTTGTTGCATACCAACCAATGGGAGCAGAGCAGTGTTACTGCACACGCTTGAAGGGTGCTGTGGGACTGTTCAGATGAGCCATGCTTCACTGCACTCGGACAAGCACGGGTGGAGTAGTGCACTGAAATCGTGCTACGTGAGAACAGCTTTCTGGTGCATGTTAGCTGTTCTATAGCCATATTGAGCATGTTATTATACTATACAATATTTGGTTTACTGCAGTGATGTTCTTGCATGCATAATGGCTCCAGTAAGCTTCAATATTGAACTGCAGAGCTGTTCTTGCATGCAGAACGGCTCCAGTAAGCTTCAATGTTGGACTGCAGTTCTGGTATTGCATGCAAAATGGCTCCACTAAGCTTCAGTGTTGAACTGCAGTGCCCTTCTTGCATGCAAAACTGCTCCAGTAAGCTTCAATAATGAACTGCAAAGCTGTTCTTGCATGCAGAACAGCTCCAGTAAGCTTCAATGTTGAACTGCAGTTCTGGTCTTGCATGCAAAACGGCTCCAGTATACTTCATTGTTGAACTGCAGAGCTGTTTTGGCATGCAGAATGGCTCCAGTAAGCTTCATTGTTGAACTGCAGTGCACTTCTTGCATGAACAACGGCTCCATTAAGCTCCAATTTTGAACTGCAGAGCTGTTCTTGCATGCTAACGGCTCCAGTAAACTTCAATGTTGAACTGCAGTGCTGTTCTTGCATGCAGCAGGTTGGCACAATTTCTCTGCCGGCAGGCAACGGCACTGTCCTGGCTAGTGTGTCGAACATATCACACTGTATATTTCACATTCCCCCTTCTGGGCTGGCTTCATCTCCCTTCCCTGCTTCACTCCACTCCGCTCCGGTACGCTCTTATTTTGGGGATGCTCATTGGCATAAGCTTATGCGGCATGTCAGTGGCTATGAGTCGAGTGATGTGGCGCCATCTCATGGGGCAAAAAGTGGCAGTGCCAAGGATGGAAGGGGGTGGGGTTTCCCTGCTGCGTCTGTGTGAGAGAGTGCACTGGGGCGCCCCAGCTGGGGCCCTGGCACTGCAGGCGCTTTTTCTCAGCGTTTGAACGCGAGGCGGGCTTTGGTGCCAGCCCTCGCCTCAGCTCGTTGTTATCTCTCCCCTTCTTTTCTCACCCCCCATCCTTCTCACACCCCCTCTCGGCTATCTTGTGCTTTCCACGGCCTCCTTCCCCTGCCAGCCTCCCTCTCCCCGCTACACACCCCTTCTTCCTTAGGCGGGGTTTGGGGGAGGTGTTGGTGTAGGGATGGGGCTGGGGGTGGAGGGGTGAGGGGTGAGGGGTGGGGAGGGGAGATTTGTGGCTGAGCCTGACGCCTATAGATCTCCACTTAGTCTTCTGGACAGTAATTGGGGCGGTTAGGCAGGGGACTGCCTTTCCTGCGTTTGGTGAAACCTAGTGCTAGTAAGTGGCCCCTGCACACTCCGCCTGCCCTTCTTCACTCTTCTGTGGAGCCGAATTCGTATCAGCCTTTTGATGCGCTCAACGAATCCGGACGGCCCGAGGGCCCCTCTTTCTTTCTCCTAACCCCTCCTGCTCTCTTCCCCTCTCCTTGCCGGAGTCCCCACCCTGGTGGTCTGAGTCTTTCCATAGCCGCTATGGACAGCTATGAAAGGCCAGTGCCCACCAGTGCGTTTGCTTCCCTTCGCCGCCCCTCCTTGGTAAGTAATTCCCGCCTCACCTCTGCTTGTTTCTTGCCACCCTGTCTTGCTCTAGGGCCTATCCTGGTCAACTGGCTCTGTCTGGGCTTGCCTTTTGAGTCCAGGGATCAGATGTTGGCGCATTTTGATCGGCTAAATGTGACCCTGTCTCAGAAAGGCCTCCTTTGACACTCCCGCCAACGCCTGGTAAGTCTTTCCCTCTGCCAGCGTGAGTGGGGAGACTGCATGGGGGGGAAGACTGAGTGAGTGAGCTGACCTGGCTGGCCACTTCTCTTAGGGGCTGTCTGGTTGCGGAGCTACCGTTTCCCCGGCGCTCCACAATCGGGTGCCCCTCAGAGAGGGAGTCCCCTCTCTTCAGGCTCTGGTAAGTACTGCCTCTCTATGTGAGCAGCCATTGTAGTGAGCTGGCTTAAGCTGCGTCAAGTATGGCCTTCCTGGGATTCAGTTGGAAGCATACTGCCACAGCCTAAGTTTTTTTGCTGCCTCTTCACTGCTTCTCGCTTTCTCTGCCATCGCTTTGGCGCTCTTTGGCCTATTTGGGGGAAGGATGACTGCCCAACTCTGTTGGTGGTCGCCTTTTCCTGAGTAAGCCAAGGTAGCCTCGCTCCGTCAGCCAGCCAAGGCCGCCTCACTTCGTCGCTCTACTCTCCGCTTCTCTTGTCACCTTGATTTAATCATGCAATGCTTCCCCTACCCCGATTTGAACGTGGGTATGGGACAGTGTCTGATTTCATTTTGGTTGACCTATTCGTTGTTCACGCACACGTAAGTTCTTTCTGTGTGCAATTTCTGTCTTCTGATGTGTCCCTGAATTGGTCTGATTTCCTGCGGAGAATTAGCTCAAGTTCCTGGCGATGGTGTTGTGGAATTAGTTATGGGGACTGATTTCCTGTTTGTCCCTAAATTTTCTGTCTTCTGGTTGTGTGTACTTTCCAATTCTGCGCATGACCAATTAATCAGTCGTTAATTATGGAGCCTGTGCTCAGGGAGTCCTCTTTTTTGTGCAATAATCAATAATTATTGTTTATTGCTTTTTATTATTTTTATTTCTTTTTGGGCAATTTTCACTAATTTGATAATTGATTTTTGTCTTTTTAATTGTTTTTTGTCAATTTTCAATTTTTGATTTTGAAAATTGATTTGTATTTTTAATCTTCTTGGTCAAAGATGGCAGATACATTGACCAGTGGGTCTGCCTCTTCTGGGTCTACAGTGATGATGGCTGTTGGATCTGGTACATGTGGGTCATAACAAGGTCGCAGCCTTGCCACATGCATCATGATGGGCTTGCTCTTGGGGTGGTCGATGGGCACCAAGTAGTAGTTAGGATACCATTCCTTGACAATGCGGAATGGCCATTACATGTTCCACTTGAACTTCTTGCATTCCCCTTTCTTCACTACCTTGCGTGAGACGCTCACCCACACTTGATCTCCTTCTGTGTAGACTGTTGGTGGTCTATTGAGCAAGAACTGTCTGCCTGTTTCTTCATCACTGCCTGGCCTTCCAGCAGTTTGGCTTTGGCCAAGAAGGTGGCTTATTGCAGTGCAAGGACCAAATCAGTGACAGGTGGGTGTGTCCAGATATACTGGGGTGGTGGGTAGCATGGCTGCTCCTTGAGGCCAGGTGAGGTCCCTGACGAACAGCAAAAAGGCTGGGGAGTCCCCTGTTGCTGAGTGTACGCTGGTTCTGCAGGCCATGAGGGTGGCCGGGAGGTAGGTGTCCCATTGGTCTTTGTGTATCTCACAATGGGCTCTCAGCATCTCTCCCAGCTTCTTGTTAAGACTTTCCACTGCCCCCATGGTTGTGGGCATGTATGGTACTGCTGAGATCCTTTTGATGTGGAACAGGTCAGTCAATGATTGGACCACCTTCCCCACCAAGTCTTTGGCAGTGTCTGATATCAGTTCCCTTGGTGCTCCATGGCGAGCGATGACATCAGAGAACAGAAATTGCGCGATGGTGTCTGCTTTGATGTCTGGTACTGCCTTAGCTTCAGGCCACTTGGTGAAGCCATCCACTGCCACCACGATGTACTTGTTGCCATTCAGGGTGAGTGGCATAGGTCCCATGCAGTCAATCTCCACTCGATGCCATGGGGGTCCGATTCTCAGTGGCACCATTGGTGCTCGGGGGAGCTTGCCTCTGGTCTTGGTTTGGTCACACACCTTGCATGCAAGGATGTGGTTGTTGACATCCTTGACCATGGTAGCCCACCAGTAGTATCGCCGGATCCGTGCCAAGGTTTTGGCCATCCCCAGGTGGCATCCCAGAAGGTCATGGTGTTCTTCCATGATGAGGGAGATGAGGGAGGTGGGCACCACCACTGGCCGTTGGGTGCGCTTGTAGTGGGGGATCATCCTCATGAGTAGACCTCCCAGGCCGATGATCAGCCTCCAGGTAGAGCAGCTCCAAAGACTGATCTCACGTAGTGCGTGTTGTGGGCATCTCAACTCCAAAGACTGCTCTCACGTAGTACGTGTTGTGGGCAGAGCAGCTCCAAAGACTGCTCTCACATAGTGCGTGTTGTGGGCAGAGCAGCTCCAAAGACTGCTCTCACGTAGTGCATGTTGTGTGGCAGAGCAGCTCCAAAGACTGCTCTCACGTAGTGCGTGTTGTGGGCAGAGCAGCTCCAAAGACTGCTCTCACGTAGTGCGTGTTGTGGGCAGAGCAGCTCCAAAGACTGCTCTCACATAGTGCATGTTGTGGGCACCTCAACTCCAAAGACTGCTCTCACGTTGTGCATGTTGTGGGCAGAGCAGCTCCAAAGACTGCTCTCAGGCAGTGCGTGTTGTGGGCAGAGCAGCTCCAAAGACTGCTCTCAGGCAGTGCGTGTTGTGGGCAGAGCAGCTCCAAAGACTGCTCTCACGTAGTGTGTGTTGTGGGCACCTCAACTCCAAAGACTGCTCTCACGTAGTGCGTGTTGTGGCAGAGCAGCTCCAAAGACTGCTCTCACGTAGTGCGTGTTGTGGGCAGAGCAGCTCCAAAGACTGCTCTCACATAGTGTGTGTTGTGGGCACCTCAACTCCAAAGACTGATCTCACGTAGTGCGTGTTGTGGCAGAGCAGCTCCAAAGACTGATCTCATGTAGTGCATGTTGTTGGCAGAGCTGCTGCAAAGACTGATCTCACGTAGTGCATGTTTAGGGCAGAGCTGCTTCAAAAACTGATCTCACGTAGTGCAAGTTGTGGGCAGAGCTGCTTCAAAAACTGATCTCACGTAGTGCTTGTTGTGGGCAGACCAGCTCCAAAGACTGCTCTCACATTGTGCGTGTTGTGGGAAGGGCAGCTCCAAAGACTGCTCTCAGGTAGTGCATGTTGTGGGCAGAGCAGCTCCAAAGACTGCTCTCACGTAGTGCATGTTGTGGGCACCTCAACTCCAAAGACTGCTCTCACGTTGTGCATGTTGTGGGCAGACCAGCTCCAAAGACTGCTCTCACGTAGTGCATGTTGTGTGGTAGAGCAGCTCCAAAGACTGATCTCACGTAGTGCATGTTTAGGGCAGAGCTGCTTCAAAAACTGATCTCACGTAGTGCAAGTTGTGGGCAGAGCTGCTTCAAAAACTGATCTCACGTAGTGCTTGTTGTGGGCAGACCAGCTCCAAAGACTGCTCTCACGTTGTGCGTGTTGTGGGAAGAGCAGCTCCAAAGACTGCTCTCAGGTAGTGCATGTTGTGGGCAGAGCAGCTCCAAAGACTGCTCTCACGGAGTGCATGTTGTTGGCAGAGCTGCTGCAAAGACTGATCTCACGTAGTGCATGTTTAGGGCAGAGCTGCTCCAAAGACTGCTCTCACGTAGTGCTTGTTGTGGGCAGAGCAGCTCCAAAGACTGCTCTCACGTAGTGCATGTTGTGGGCAGAGCAGCTCCAAAGACTGCTCACACGTAGTGCATGTTGTGGGCAGAGCAGCTCCAAAGACTGCTCACACGTAGTGCTTGTTGTGGGCAGAGCAGCTCCAAAGACTGCTCTCACGTAGTGCATGTTGTGGGCAGAGCAGCTCCAAAGACTGCTCACACGTAGTGCTTGTTGTGGGCAGAGCAGCTCCAAAGACTGCTCTCACGTAGTGCTTGTTGTGGGCAGAGCAGCTCCAAAGACTGCTCTCACGTAGTGTTTGTTGTGGGCAGAGCAGCTCCAAAGACTGCTCACACGTAGTGCTTGTTGTGGGCAGAGCAGCTCCAAAGACTGCTCTCACGTAGTGCTTGTTGTGGGCAGAGCAGCTCCAAAGACTGCTCACACGTAGTGCTTGTTGTGGGCAGAGCAGCTCCAAAGACTGCTCTCACGTAGTGCTTGTTGTGGGCAGAGCAGCTCCAAAGACTGCTCTCACGTAGTGCATGTTGTGGGCAGAGCAGCTCCAAAGACTGCTCACACGTAGTGCGTGTTGTGGGCAGAGCAGCTCCAAAGACTGCTCACACGTAGTGCTTGTTGTGGGCAGAGCAGCTCCAAAGACTGCTCTCACGTAGTGCATGTTGTGGGCAGAGCAGCTCCAAAGACTGCTCACACGTGCACATTTTACCTTTTTTTGCAATTTTACTTTTTCCCATTTTTGCATTTTTACTTTTAGCAATATACGTTTTGCATTTTTACTTTTGCCTATATACGGTTTTTTGCATTTGGTGCACACTGCTGGAGCATAAACCACTGGCAGCCTGCAAAGCATGTGGAAGGACGCGAGTGCGTGTGCGCATTTCTCTCTGCCTCTCCTACCCACTAGCCGCATGTCGACTCTCCAGCACTTATTCCACCTTCTATTAACCTCCCCTGATATGCGATCAAACACTGCACTAGTTCTTCTATCTTTCCAGTCTTCGAAATTTTTCTTTAATAAAGTTGGACGATACATCAGATTATTTAGTTCGATTGGGCTTTTTTGAATGTTTGAGTTTTTTCATGGTTGAAATTTTTTTGAATGATGCAATGTTTGAGTTTGTGACTTTTTGTGAGCTTTTGGATCTAAACCGAAGCAGCTTTTCGAAAACGGCACTTCCATCTTCTCACAGTCACATATGTGAATGACAGGGAACGCTGAAAAGGCCCGCCCATATCACAACAAAAGAGATCTAGCCTCAAGGTCGGTTTCCCACAATCACTTTCTCGTGCCTTTTGCTCAGTAGCGCTGGCTCTTTTGTGGTCCAGGAGGCCTGTAGAGGAGGCGAGAAACGTCCTTCAGCCCTTGAAATGCTTCAAAACATCAAGAAAAAGCATGCCAGATTTGGCGGTAAAATAAACGGTGGCGAGTTTCTCACACTTAAAATAAGATAACGTCTGGCTTTTTTTGAATGCTTATATTACGTTTAAACGCCTAATATATAAATATATATATATATATATATATATATATTAGACGTGGTGCACATTGGTCCGGTCCCACCTTAGCATTATTAACTGCCCACTGCGCATTCACAGAGCAAAGGCCTAAGACTATATGCAGGCAGGTTGGCCTGAAACAGTTTGAGCATGAAATGCCTTATTTTTACGCAGGGTGAGATGAAGGTCAGTGGAAGCCCAGCCAGCTTCACATTTCTCTGTAACCCCTTACCCCCCAGGCCCCCACCAGTGCAAAATTGCCGTTTTCAATGCCAGAGAAGTCCGCTGCAACTCTGTATCTTGCCCCAAACTCCCACTACTCCCACTCTCCTGTACAGTTACCCATTCGACATCATCTGCCTTGCCGAAATCTGGATGTCACCAAACATGCCTGCCTCACTCTTTGAACCTGACCATGAGTATCATCACTTCCGCGCCAACCGCTCCTCATTATTCTTAGTGACCATAAGTCGATTGCTTTGTCCTCTGGTCTGCCCTCTGCTAGGCCTGGCCAGGTTCTCTGCCCAGGGCTGACACGGATGCCCTAAACTCCTTTCTGAATAGCATAGATTGCCGAGATCTCTAGTAGCCTAACCGACTTCTGCCACCTTCTAGAGTTGACTTTGCATGAGAAGTTGATGCAATTGTAGGATGCTACAGAAAACATGCTCATTTTAGGCAATACTTTTTTTCTGCTCATGTTGCAAATGTTTCTAATAATCAGGTACCAGTTCCACTCTGCCAGTATCCAAGCGGCATGTTTTAGCAAGGTGGACCAACTGGCGGATGCTCTTGGGTATCCTGTGTTGAAGAGGGGGAGCTGCGCCTCGCCGCCCTGCTGCTGGCCGGCCGAGTGGGGTATGGAACCGGTTCCGAACCCATTGAAACATTACTTTTTTGGGTAGAAAGTTTGAAAAATGGGATATGCTTAGAAAGGGCAAATTCTCAATGGATTTGGAAAAACTTTAATGGACGTTAAGGGTAATAAATTACTGTAAAGATCTGGATGGGTTGAGTTGGTCCCCGACCTTTTGAAACATCACTTCATTGGGTAAACTCGTAAAAGTCCAGATTTGTGGGGAGTTTAGCTCCGCGGTCACCTATTGCGTTCTGCGCCATATACTTGTTGTTTTTATTAGTAGTTTTGACAACAATAACTAGGGAAAGTAAGAAAGCAACGTTAAATGCATTTTGCGAAGTTTTTATTTATTTAATTTATTTATTTTTAAATTTTATGAGAAATATATCGAATAAACATTATAATTAGCCATCAAATCAATCCCAACCATCACCAATCGATTTCTCCTACTTCTCATCTACATTAAGCAATTGTCTTTAAGAACTATTGCCCCCATCTTCACTCGCTATGTTTTGTTTAAATGTTTATAACTTACACAGTACAG
>JASANA010011399.1:0-112074 GCA_030248095.1 Ptycholaimellus sp. GST1_10
CATAGCAGGGTTTCTTTTCTATTAAAAGATGTGAATGCACACAACAACAAGTTCGAACCAAACTTTTTTCTTAAAAAAATTCAGTTCAAATTTAGCATAACTAGCAAGAGTTTTCGTTCTCTTAGCTTTGTTGGTAAGGTGGCTCATTTGCTTGGAGGAGGACAATGGTGATGCACTCACTGGGGTCTAGAGAGAAGTGGCTAGTGTAGTTCACCAGTCCATTGAGCTTCCTTTCCAGCACTGGCAAGCTTGAAGAGTAGACAATGAGTGCCCGGCACAGAGGCATGAGCCAGGAGTTGAAGAGTATGGGGGTATTGTAGGTGATGTTGGGCTATAAGTGATGGATGTCAGGAGCTTGCAGAAGAGTGGCGAATGATCCATGCATGAAGTTCTTGAAGAAGGCGGCAGTCTCAACCATGGAAATGGGGTTCACGAACTGGAAGGGATGGAAATGGTGGGAGTTGCAACAACTGAGATATGATAGGCCAAGTTGGTGCCCACTCTGTCTGGCAAGAAGAGCACTTCTCCCATTCACAGCTTCACTGGCACTGGCATGCTTCTCAGTTTGACTGGCGTTGCTCATTGTCCTTGCCCTGGCAACTGGTGGAAGTTGGTGTAGAGAAGCTCAAACTCAGAGAGTGAAACACTGGGAGATGTAGATGGGAAGAGCCACAGAGTTGGACAGAGATATCTACATCTGTCTGGTGAGGGTCAGCGAATGCTGCTGGTGGGACTCATTTGGAACATTTGCTTCAGGACTTCATACTGGTGTTCCTCCAGCACACTCATACTGTGCTCGTTGCTCAACCCCACCTTCTTCATCATGTCCACCAGCTTGTCCATGGATGAGTGAAACTTTGCTTGAATGGGATCATGGTGTTGGACCCAGCCCCTCGATGCTAAGCAGTTGGTCATGGAGCAGTCTCCCTCCCTGCATCCTTGTCCAAGTCCAAGGGAGGCCATGGAGTAGTGGGAAGGAAGAACCACAGAGGGCTGGGGCATGGCTGTGCTACTCCAAGCAGTTGTTGCTCTGTCATCCTTAGCTTTTCAAATCCTTGTTCCTTCGCCGAATCCCGGCGGGCCGAGGAACAAACTCTTCCCGGCATCTGGGTCATCACCATGGAACTGGGTTATAGCCCCTCCACCTCTTTGGGCCCCTCCCCTTTTTCCCCAGGGGGGAGTGAGTTTGCAACACCCCCCCGCGCGGGAGCGAGCTCGCTCCCTCCCGGGTGGTGGGTCTTTTACCTGCCCAATAGCACCCCCTTGTGTTCTTTTGCCCCCTGAAATGGCAATGAACAACCCCTAAAATCACAAAACATCTTTTGTTTGTTTCTGAAGCAACTTGCCACTGATCTTCCCTGAACCCCATAGGCTATCTAAAGCAGAATCTACGCAGTACCAGTGCTCAAGTCTACCGTGGGGGCGGTTCCACGGTGAGAACACCGAATTCAATCACTTATAACTCAAAAGAACTACTCAAAGATTTTTCTACCAAAATTTATCACAAGTTGTTCCTAAATGTCCACTACCTTGTGTTAAATTTTTGTGCCAAACGGATTTATCGTAGTTTTTATGACATTTTTTCTAGCATTCATTCTGACCTTCAGAGAAATCCTATTCCCCTTTCAAAAAACCTTATAAAACTTAGTCGCATCAAATTTGAGTGATGCAAAAAATCGGGCAATCTTTCAGCAAAACCGAATGGCTTGGGGATCTTCTCGGGTGTTGAGCAATAATACCTTCAATTGCGCAGTTTTATTGAACAAAGGTTGGGGAAGATTTTTTTATTTGACTGCAATCGTCTTTACTTTATTTTTGATCAACCGTGAACAATGCTTTGCATGTTGATTCCTTAGCAATTTCGTTGTTTTGAAGACTTAGAGTTCCAGAAAAGACTTAGTGTTTTAGTTTGTTACAGGTAAGTTCCTAACCTAAATCCTGAGGTGAAGCAGATGCCAAAAATACTTTGCACAAATTTGTATTTATTGAACAAATGGCCATTTGCAGCCGTGTCTCCTACAAAAACAAGACTAAACGGAAGCGCCTTGGGTAAGGCGGAGCTTGCATTCCTGGCTAGTTTTTTAGTAGATTACTATCAAATCACAAAATTTTGGCCTTAACCATGGAGCAAATAGAAAACACAAGATAAGATAAGCGATACTTTTAGTATAACCCACTATACAATACATTTATTTTGTATCATAGAAATGTTAACACAGAGCATTCGTGCTTTACTCTTATCTGCCAGATAAACTTACAATATCACAATGGAAAAAATTTCCTGGGGTGTCTTAGGGCTTTCTACGCCGCCCATCGCCTTATAGCCCAAATTAGTTATGCCCAAGTTTTATTGCCTTATAGCCTAAATTAGTTAGCCTAAATCAAATTAAATTTCATCACCTTCATGCCTAAGCTTTTTTGATCGGAAGCATTGAAAAGAGACTAGCTAAGTGAAAAACAGTTAAGTGGCAATTCACTATTTCAGTAATACCATTAAAGGTGGATGAAAAATTGTTTTTGAGAAACCTATTTTCCTTCAAAGTTTAAAAGACTTGAAAAATAAATTAAAATGTGGAAGCGTTCTTGTTCCCTGCGGCATGTAGGGTCTAACCATGAACCTGTGCTATAGGTTTCAACGACTGTTGCTCCATCTGAGCATTTCTGCATTTCAAAGCGAGCCTGCTCTATAAAAGCAGCATTGAGTAAGTAAATGTATGTTGTCCAAGCCCAGCCAAAAATTCCCATCTCTAGCCATTGTCCCGAATCCAGCTTTGTAAGACTCCCATTTTCGATCAAAAGAAACGCTGTCATCCACTCGCCTGTCATTGAAGGAGTGTCTTAGCCTGAGTTTGGCAGTGTTCAAAGAAACTTACTGCTGCATGAGCGTGTATCCGTGTTCATTCATGTCGCAAGCATCGAGCTTTTTCACCTTTTTGCCATCGTAGATATGCAAATTGACACCGCTTTGTCGAGCGCCGGCTTTGAGAAGCTCAGCGCAGGTGTAGCACTGCTTCCATTTATCACCATCTTTAAATCGAACAAGGTATTCTCGGCTTTTGCCAAGATGCGCGGCCTCTCGTCCAAGCAATAGTGTCAAGCAAAATGAGCAAATTTTACTAATTGCAGATTTATTTATTGTCAATTTTGTCTAAAAACAAGGGAGTTCTTGTTTTTCTATTTTGAAACATCAAAATTCTAAGTTTCGGGGGGGGGGGGGAACCCAAAAAGTTCGAAAACCCTCAATAAAGGGTCCAAGCCACCATAAAGCTGGACATTCATGCAAATTTCAGCCAATTTCATGGAAAAATCAGGGATTTGTGATTTTTCTGTTTTGAAACATCAAAATTCTAAGTTTTGTCAAACGACCCAAAAATTTCGCGAAACCCCAAGAAAGGTCCAAAGCCACAACCAAAGCGTACATTCATGCAAAATTTCAGCCTTTTTCATTGAAAAACCAAGGAGTTACGATTTTTATATTTTGAAACATCAAAATTTTAAATTTTCGGGAAAAACTCAAAAATTTCAATTTCGCAAAACAATAAAGAAAGGTCCAAAGCCACCACCAATGCGGACATTCATGCAAAATTTCAGTCAATTTCATTGAAAAACCAGGGAGATTATGATTTTTTGTACTTTGAAACATCAAAAATTTAGGTTTTGGGCCCCCCCCGCATATGTACGCCAAGCACAAAAAATGGTCCCGAGCCACCACCCAGACGGACCTTCATGCAAATAATCAGCCAATTTGGTTGAAAAACCGCGGAGTACAAGCGCGACAGGGACACATATATATATAAATGCAGAAAGACGGACACAAAAATGGGTAACTGCTTAAGCTGGCCTTGGCCGCGAAACAAGTATATATCTGGTACCATCGGCAAGCCAAAAATAAGTCTCTTTTCTCCCAAAATTGAAAATGCCCCGAGTCAAAAGTCAATGAAATAAAACTTCTACTAATGGAATCTGCTGCTTGACAGTTGCATTTTGTTTTTGGCGCGCAGTTCAGAGGCTCTTTCTTTCATGCGCGCCCAAAAACAAAATGCAGATGACGCAGCAGATTCCAGTAGTAGAAGTTTTATTTCTTTGACTTTTGACTCGGGGCATTTTCAATTTTGGGAGAAAAGAGACTTATTTTTGGCTTGCCGATGGTACCAGATATTTCTTCAAGTTTTAAACCTCAAATACACAAAAATAAAAATAAATGCTTATTAAGGATTCGAACCTGCCAGTTTCGCCCAGCTGTCCAATCGCTTAAACCACTACACCACTGGTGCATATGTCACCTTAGCTTAACTTCAGATTTATCAAGAATAAAATACATGATGAGGCCCAAGGACCCGAGGAAAAAAACCGGGGGGAGAAATGAATACCTACTATCGTCCATTGAGGAAAGATGCGGAGAAGGAGAAGAAGAAGGAGTTCGGACAAATGGGGTTCCCAGTAATTTCCTCTTGTGTTCTGCCGTTTTTGGGCAAAATCGCGCGAGTTTTGGTCAATTTTATGTTTTTTTTTTCAATTAAAAACCAAAAGAGGTCAGAACGAATGGACGTTTCTGTGAAGCACAAAATCCTTATCAATTTTAAGATCTAGCAATAACCCCTAAAACGTACACCTGGGTCGAAGAGGCTGGGCGCTGACACTCCGCTAACGCTCCGTTCGCGCCAGCCCAATAAACGCGGAGCTCAAACCCCACAACCCCTAGGAAACATTGCTGTAGAAAACAATTGATTGTCCTGCAGAGCTCTGACTGCCCTGCCCTCCGCGGTAGGTGGCCTTTGGCCGCGAAAAAAATAGCTTTCCCGAAATGTTCGCCCAAATCCGTTGAGAATTCGCCATTTCTCAGCATACCCAATTATTAACACTTTCTTCCTCAAAAGAATACGACTTTAACTTCTCCGGATCAGTTCCACCTCTCCAGATCTTCCTTAAATTTCATTAGCTTTCAGGAAATGAAAACTTTGTCCAAATCCATTTCTCAGCATACCACATTTTTAATACCACATTTTTAAAAATTTCTACCCAAAAAGTCATGTTTCAACTGCTTTAGAACCACTTCCACTCTGCCAGATTTGTAAAAGGCAAACATTACCTTTCCGGAAAAAAAGTTTCTTGAAATCCGTTGGGAATTCGCACGGCCCGGCCATTCCAGATAGAAATTGGGCTGGCGCGAGGGAGCAAAGCGAACCGCCCAGGCGCCCCACTCTTCTTCCCCACCCAGGTGTACGTTTTAAGGGTTATTGCTAGATCTTAATTTTATAAGGCTCTTGCTCCTCACAGGAAGCTCCATTTGCTCTGATTCTTTTCCCATTAGAAAGAGCATCCTCGATCGACGAAAACTCGTGAGAAATCGCGAGATATATTTTTTAAACGAGTTTCTTTTTTTTTATTTTTTATAATAAAGAAAATTGTAATGATACATTTTATGCTATATTAAAAGTGGAAGAAATAACTGGTACCATGAAGCCAAATGTGGGTCTTTCTCTCCAAAATTTTGCTTTCGCTGGAGCACAAAGTCACCGACACACATGCACTTCTACCGGAATCCCCGCCGCGCTCCATCTGCATTTTGTTTTTGGCGCGCATGGAAAGAGACACTGAACTGCGCGCCAAAAGAAAAATGCAACTGTCCAAGCAGCAGATTCCACTAGTAGTAGAGAATGTATTTCCTTGACTTTTTGCTCGAGGCAACTACAAAATTTGGAGAAAAAGAGACCCACATTTGGCTTGCCGATGGTACCAGTTATATATATGGACAAAAAGTCAGTCACATGTAAGTCAGTCAAAAAGTCAGTCACCCTTCGGCCCCGCTTCGCGGTCAAAAATGGAAATTTCCTATCAGAAAGGAAAGGATGTTGCATTAAAATCAACCTTCTAGCCTCTCCACCATCGGCTGTGCAGCTGGTGCGGCATATTCTCTTTGTATAATTTCAGCTAACGGGCCGGCAGCCAAGGCTAGAGCTTCGTTGCTTCCATTGCAAGCGCTACTGTCAAAGGTCATCTCACAGTCACTCAGATTCCTCCATCGATTGCCATATCTCCAGTTTCAAACTCATCACTAACTGATGTGGTAAAACTAAATGTAGAAGTCAACCTAATCTGATCCAGCAGAAAAATTAGGCTTAGCATGGTCACTGCACTGAAACTTGAACGATGTAACAGAATTTGCTACGCCTCTCCCTACAAGTCGACTATTAAAGCCATCGCAGATGCCAAACAAAAACAATGTTTAAAATTTAGCCCAGTTACATATCAAATCAACGATGGAAAAGTACTGCTGAGAAATAAGCAAAGCGTCGAAAGATTTACGTGAAGCCAAGGCTGAAACAGCAACGCGACCTTCCACGGCACTGGTGCGCTGATTTTCGTTGCACACGAAGCCCCATTCTTGGCTGTTCGACAGTCGCACCTAATAATAGCGATTTTTTAATTGAAAAGTCAAAAAGCCCTAAGAAAACTACTTGAACTAATCCGTAAAGGAGGCTGAAGATGTGCTGCCGTTCATTGCCACCAAGCGGGATTCTTCTATATAAATTTGGCCTGCATTATTTGGTTTTCCCAGTTAATTTTAGTTTCAACCCACGATCACTTACCTACCACAGATGCAATAAATGCTAAAAGCAAGAAAACCATTCTTGCAGTTTGCTCCAACTGTGCAGCTACCTAGAGCTACCAACAGACATGCTAGTTTGCATAATTTCTTTCAGTTGTCTAATTAAACGATGCTAAATCTGCCGCTGAGCTCAACTTGCATTGTGGCTCGCAAACGCGACTCAGTCTGATGCAAATTAGACGCTTCCCAGCCATGAGTCTGATAGACAGTTGTACTGATTGGAGGCTCGCTTGATTTTGTAAAACTATTACTAAGCATGCTGTTCTGGTATTTCATTATCAATGCTTTTGTGGAAGGTGTGAATTAAAGCAATAGTTTTAGCTAGCTAATTGTCCCTTCTTCAGGTCAGATCAAAATCGAAGAGGTCCGTTTAGCTACCTCTGATGGCACTACTTCACCGGCCAATTTTGCAGGATTCGAAATTCAGGCAAACCTGAACATAATTTTTAAACATTTTTTTTATAATTTCTAAAATTAGAGGTGCGATTGTCAAACTTCAAGGTGTGGGGTTTTATTGACGACCAATGGCATTTTGCAGCTCCTGTGGAGGCTCGCACCGTCTGCCGCAGTCTTGGCTTTTTGTTGCCTTTCGATCTAGTTTTTGCCTCATCAAACCTTTTATTTTCTTCAGAAGGGGCATTGCTGCTGTGCTTCGTCACAACGAGTTTCAGTCCACCTCTAGCACCACAACAAAATCCATGCTCAGCCGAATCCAGTTGACCAGCATTAAAATGAAACCAGTTCATATTGAAGTCAAATCAAATGTTCAGGTGTCTTGAAAGTGGGAGCAATCTGGAGGGCTGCAAAATAACCATTTCACCCTGCTGTAGGAACAGTAGCAAACCGCTAGCCGTGGCTTGTGGAGCAGATGCTAAAACCTTGTACAGAGGCGATCAGTCCGTTGTGGAGCAGTTGGTAGGTGGCTTTCAAGGCTTGTAAAACGTGGTCCCCCCCATGGGATTCCCCCCATGGAAGGGTACCGGCCAATCATGGAGAACCTCCCATGAAAGTTCCCCCATGAAAGCCCCCGAGATTTTACCAACACACACTCCCTGCGCTAACTCGTCCCCTAGTTGTGTCTTGGGAGGCTGGGACTAGGCGCTCCAAATCCCAACTAGTTTCTTCTTCTTGAGACTTTTGACTACTAGTCCCCTCCCCCCCCCCCAGCCTACAACACAAATTTCCCTGCTTAGACTGTCGTATCAACTAGAGGACGCGTTAGCGCAGGGGTGTGGGTATAGGTGAAACTCTTGGGTGGGGGGGGGCTTACATGGGGGAAACATTCATGAGGAGTGGAACTTCCCTGAGGGGGGAAACTTTCATGAGGGGGGGGGGGTTCTTGCCTGGGGGGGGGGGGGATCTCATAGGGGGAAACCAGGGCGCAAAACTAAAAAGTATCAGTGATCAGTGCATCACTGCTCAATCAGCCTGCTGAATCAGGCCGCTGAATCAGTGTTTATATGGGCTGATTTAAGTTACATAACATAACGTACTACCACATAACATAACATAAAAATTCCACATAACATAGCAGAAAAATATTTTTTGCATAACATAACATACGCATAACATAACATTACTTTACATAACATAACCGAGATTGTTATGTTATGTATAGGAAATATGTTATGTTATGTGGGAGAAAACAGGCTTTAATGTTATGTGCTGCATAAGAAAAGTGGGCATAGAGTTATGTTATGCATAAGAAAAGTGGGTTTAGAGATATGTTATGGGTAAGAAAGTGGGTATAGAGTTATGTTATGTAAATGCAATGGTGTATTTTTACTAAAATTACTGAAAATAAAAATCACCCGCTTCAGTGGTTTTTCTCTTAGCTGGTCTCTTAATAATGCTTTCAATCAAATTAGCTTCCGCATCAAGGTAATGAAATTATTCGATACATCTTATCATGAAACTAGCTTGGGCTATAAGGTGATGAAATTGAATTCAAAACTCTTATTCATGAAACTATACTTACAAAATTTTGAAAGTACAGTATGAAAATCTTTAAATAATTCAAACAAATGCTGTTGATAGCAAAAACAAAAAGCTGGGAAAACTAATAAAATTCTTTTGTCAAAATAATATATTTTCAGCAACATATTTTCATTGTTTTTTCCCAGCGTTTAGTTTTTTTACCCTCTATCTGAAACATTCATCCTAAGGTGGCCAAATTTTCTGGGTCCTCTTAGCTCTTTAAAGGTTCAAAATTTTGTAAGTATAGTTTCATGATAGTACTTTTAAAATTAATTTCATTATCTTGAGCCAAGCTAGTTTAATTATAAAGACTTATCAAATAAATTTCATTACCTTGATGCCCAAGCTGTGTTTGATTGCAAGCATTATTAAGAGACCAGCTAAGAGAGAAAAAACACTGAAGCGGAGATTGAGCAATTTTGTAGAAAAATTTTCATTGATTTTTGGAGAGCCAAAGGCCAAAAAACAGCATAACGTCCAACAAATAAGAACAGCCAAGATGAAGTTGATGATGAGCTGCTTGTACTAGATGGCGATAGAAGCCCTATGAATACAATGTAGGAGCAAATGGACACAGATTCGTAATCTATGCCCCAATTTACCTATAAGGTGCAGTTATTGAGGCCAAAAACCCTTTAAAATGCCCCAAGACGAAGTTGATGATGAGCTGCTTGTACAACATGGCCTGGTCAGAAGCCCATGAAGAGCAAGGTAGGAGCAAAAGTGAACACAAGATTCAGAAATCTATGCCCAAAATTACCTACATGGTGCAGTTAGTGAGGCCAAAAACCCTTTAAAATGCCTCAAGACGAAGTTGATGATGAGCTGCTTGCACACCACGGCCTGGTAGAAGCCCATGAAAACAATGTAGGAGCAAATGGACACAATATTCGTAATCTACGCTCCAATTTACCTATATGGTGCTGTTATTGAGGCCAAAAACCCTTTAAAATGCCCCAAGACGAAGTTGATGATGAGCTGTTTGTACACCATGACCTGGTAGTAGCCCATGAAGACAATGTAGGAGCAAATGGACACAAGATTCGTAATCTACGCTCCAATTTACCTATATGGTGCGGTTATTGAGGCCAAAAACACTATAAAATGCCCCAAGACGAAGTTGATGATGAGCTGCTTGTACACCATGGCATGGTAGAGGCCCATGATGACAAGGTGGAAGCAAATGAACACAAAATTCGTAATCAACGCCAATAATTACCCATATGGTGCTGTTATTGAGGCCAAAACCCTCAAGAATGCCCCAAGACGAAGTTGATGATGAGCTGCTTGTACACCCTGGCCAGCTAGAAGCCCATGAAGACCAGATTTGCACCTAGGGTTGTTTGGTATCAAATCATATCTATTTTTTGAGCCTGTTTCAGATCTAGGCTATAAATTAACTTAAAACATCGCCACTGGGCAGCATAACCTTCTTTAGGTTTTTTACAAGGCACCCTAGGAATCAGAAACGTCCAAAATTTTTTTTCAAAATTTCAATGTTTTATAAACAAGATTAGTGCAGTTTTTGACGATTATTCCGAATCTGTCTTTGTTTTTGCCCAAAACGGCCTCAAAAAAATTTTTTTCAAGTTTTTCGATTTATTTCGTAAGGGTCCCCCCTTACGTTCAAACACTTTTCAGATGCCATTTTCGGCATAAAGGAGGCCGAAAATCAAAATTCTGAGGGCCTAATGTCACCCTCCAGGGTCGATATACTATAGTGACGTTGAGACTGGAGCCCCAGACCCTGCCAGTATGCCTCCCGAACAGAACGTACGGCGGACGGCGGACGGCGGACGGTGGACGGCGGACGGATAACGGACGGACACTTTTTGAAAAGTTTTTTGGCTCTAACTCTGCCAATTCTCAACCAAATTTGGCAAATTTTTTTAAATTAAAGCTCTGTGTCTGCTGCGTCCATTGAGCCTACTCACAGCTCTGTAACTTGCCCATGGAATATTTGGCAGCCAGTCATATTTTCAAAAGCCGTAATAGAGTGTGTTGGTTGCTAAGAGGGGACCGTGCTTACGCTCCGCTCGCACGGCCCCAATAACAGTGCTATGCTCCATAAAAAGGCTCAGCAGCCAATGGGATGCAGTGCATTGAGTACCTGAGTGCTGCAGGTAGGCCAAGCAAGCATATTATGGCAATGCAACTTGCCACAATAGTGAACCTCCCTAACAAATGGTCTAAACCCCCTCAATGAACTGGGAAAATTAAGACCAGGACATTAAAAGTTGGAATTTTCAAATAAACCTCATGCATCCATGTTATGGAATACATGGCCTCGTTTCCACCACATCCAGTGAGAATCTGGTCACTGAATGGATAGTTTGGACCAAAAATTTAGTGAAATTGGCAAATTTGTGCCCTAATTGTTTTGTTATGTTATGTCAGTGAAGTTTTATGTTACGTTATGTATTAGTGTACTAGCAACCCCATTGGGGTCTCTATAAAAAGGCTCAGCAGACAATGGGATGCAGTGCATTGAGTACCTCAGTGCTGCAGATAGGCCAAGCAAGCATATTATGGCAATGCAACTTGCCACAAGTAGCTAACCTCCTCTGACAAATGGTCTAAACTCTTCCAAAACTAATGGGGAAAATTAAGACCAGGACATTAAAAGTTGGAATCTTCAAATAAACTCATGCATCCATGTTATGGGCATACATGGCCTCGTTTTGATACATTCAGTGAGAATCTGGTCAATGAATGAATAGGTTCAATGAAAAAAAATCTGAGTGAAATTGGCAAATTTGTGCCCTAATTGTTTTGTTATGTTTTGTAAGTGAAGTGTTATGTTACGTTATGTATTAGTGTACTAGCAACCCCATCGGGGTTCCATAAAAAGGCTCAGCAGCCAATGGGATGCAGTGCATTGAGTAACTGAGTGCTGCAGGTAGGCCACGCAAGCATATTATGGCAATGCAACTTGCCACAAGTAGTGAACCTCCCTAACAAATGGTCTAAACCCCCTCACTGCTAATAGGGAAAATTAAGACCAGGACATTAAAAGTTGGAATTTTGAAATAAAATTTAGTGAATGGGGCAAATCTGTGCCTGAATTGTTTTGTTATGTTATGTAAGTGAAGTTTTATGTTACGTTATGTATTAGTGTACTAGCAAGCCCATTGGGGGTTTCTATAAAAAAGAAAACCAGCCAATAGGATGCAGTGCATTGAGTACCTCAGTGCTGCAGATACCTTTTTAAAGCATATTAATTTTTTACAACTTGCCACAAGTAGCCAAAACCTCGCCTAACAGATGGTTCAACCCCACACACACCTTATGGGGAAAATTAGTACCATGACATCAAAAAGTTGGCAATTTTCAAATAAACTCATGCATCCAGGTGATGGGCACACACCTCGCCTCGTTTTCGATGCATTCAGTGCTAGTAATCTGGTCAATGAATGAATAGTTTTGACCAAAAATTTCAGTGAAATTCGCAAACTTGTGCCCTAATTGTTTTGTCTTTTTTTGAAAGTGAAGTGCTTAATGTTACGTTATGTATTAGTGTAATTAGTACCCCATCGGGGTTCCATAAAAAGGCTCAATAGCTTCTGGATGCAACTAGTGCATTGAGTAACTGAGTGCTGCAGGTAGGCCACGCAAGCATATTATGGCAATGCAACTTGCCACAAGCACGGGAAACCTCCCTAACAAATCACCCCCCGCCCCGCCCCCCCCCCCCCCCCCCCCCCCCCCCCCCCCCCCCCCCCCCCCCCCCCCCCCCACAAATTAGGGCAAACCCAAATTTGCCGAAATCCTTCACTAAATTTTTGACTGTCAAACCCCAAATCACTCTATTCATTCATTGAACCAGAATTCTCACTATGAATGCATCAAAACGACCAGCCGCCAACCTTTTTCCTGTATGCGCCATAACATGGATGCATGAAAAAGTTTAATCTTTGAAGATTCCCCCCCCCCCCCCCCCCCGCCCCCCCCCCCCCCCCCCCCCCCCCCCCCCCCCCCCCCCCCCCCCCCCCCCCCCCCCCCCCCCCCCCCCCCCAACCAACTTTTAATGTCCTGGTCTTAATTTTCCCCATTAGCAGTGTGTGGGTTTAGACCATTTGTTAGGGAGGTTCACTACTAGTGGCAAGTAGCATTGCCATAATATGCTTGCTTGGCCTATCTGCAGCACTGAGGTACTCAATGCACTGCATCCCATTGTCTGCTAGCCTTTTCAATGGAGCCCCAATGGGGTTGCTAGTACACTAATACATAACGTAACATAAAACTTCACTTACATAACATAACAAAACAATTAGGGCACAAATTTGCCAATTTCACTAAATTTTTGGTCCAACTATCCATTCAGTGACCAGATTCTCACTGAATGCATCAAAACGAGGCCATGTATGTGCGCGCAACAGCGCGCATCGATTTTGCTTGTTTTTTTGGCTAAAATTTTGTCTTTTAGCTATATGCTGCCACTGTTGAGCGGAGAAAAGCGGAGAAGACTCCTCCGATTTTTGATGATTTTTTTACACTTTTATCTATGCTACAATGTGTAAAACGTTGAGAATTTTTTTCTCAAAAATTTTCATCAAAAGTTAAAAACTGAATATGCTTGCCCTCCTAACTTGGTGTCTTGTAACTAGGAAAAAAAAATAATAGCTCAATCGGAGGAGGTGCATATTTTGGCACTGTGCCTTTAAATCGCATTGCGCAAACATACACCCTCATAAAAATATTTTTTGACGACGAAGTGGGCTCAAAGGGCTATTGTCATGCATGAAAGTTTGTCATTCAAGAGGGCAAGTCTGTGGTTTCTCAACCATTTTCAAAAGTAAGCACAGATTTGGAATCGTTATATACGACTTGTGAACAAAAAAACGCTAGTTTTCTGTTCAATTATTGGCCGTTCAGCTGCTACTAATTATTGATGCCATTGGCATGCGTTTTTTTATAGCACAATATAGGCTTTTTACCTTAGATTGTGAACTTTGTACACAGTAAAAATTATTGCCAGTCCAATGTAAACATGGATTAGTTAAAAAGAAGAGAGCACCTAACCAAATGACCAATCAAAATGTGAAAATATTTTTTAAAATAGGCATTAAAATATTTTTTTACTGACTCTGTTACCTACTGCCATTGCAATTTATTTCGATTAATTATGAAATATATCCTTTAGTCTTATTCTACATACATATAATATTTTGACTTGTGAACAAAAAAACTCAAGTGTTCTGTTCAATTATCAGCCATTCAGCTGCTACTAATTATTGATGCTATTGTCATGCATGAGAGTTTGTCATTCAAGAGGGCAAGTCTGTGGTTTCTCAACCATTTTCAAAAGTAAGCACAGATTTAGAATCAGTATATATGACTTGTGAACAAAAAAACTCAAGTGTTCAGTTCAATTATCAGCCGTTCAGCTGCTACTAATTATTGATGCTATTGGGGCCGTGCGAGCGAAGCAGAAGCACGGTCCCCTCTAAGCCAAGGACAAACCCTATTACGGCTTTTGAAAATATGACTGGCTGCCAAATATTCTATGGGCAAGTTACAGAGCTATGAGTAGGCTCAATGGACGCAGCAGACACAGAGCTTTAATTAAAAAAAAATTTGCCAAATTTGGTTGAGAATTGGGCAAGTTATGGCCAAATAACTTTTTAAAAAGTGTCCGTCCGTTATCCGTCCGCCGTCCGCCGTCCGCCGTCCGCCGTCCGCCGTACGTTCTGTTCGGGAGGCATACTGGCAATATCTGGGGCTCCAGTCTCAACGTCACTATAGTATATCGACCCTGGAGGGTGACATTAGGCCCTCAGAATTTTGATTTTCGGCCTCCTTTATGCCGAAATTGAGGTTGGAAAGTTGATTGAACGTAAGGGGGGACCCTTATAAAAAAAATCGAAAAACTTGAATAAAATTTTTTTGAAGCCGTTTTGGGCAAAAATAAAGACAGATTCGGAAACCTCGTCAAAAACTACACCAAACTAGACCAAAAAACATTGAATTTTCAAAAAAAAAATTTTGACCATTTCTGAGCCCTAGGGTGCTTTGTAAGAAACCTAAAAAAGGTAATGCTGCCCAGTGGCGATGTTTTAAGTTAATTTAGAGCCTAGATATGGAACAGGCTCAAAAAATAGATACGATTTGATACCAAACAACCATATGTGCAAATCTGGTCTTCACGGGCTTCTACCAGGCCGTGGTGTACAAGCAGCTCATCATCAACTTCGTCTTGGGGCATTTTAAAGGGTTTTTGGCCTCAATAACCGCATCATATAGGTAAATTGGGGCGTATATTACAAATCTTGTGTCCATTTGCTTACACATTGTCTTCATGGGCTTCTACCAGGCCATGGTGAACAAGCAGCTCATCATCAACTTCGTCTTGGGGCATTTTAAAGGGTTTTTGGCCTCAATAACTGCATCATATAGGTAAATTGGGGCGTAGATTACAAATCTTGTGTCCATTTGCTTACACATTGTCTTCATGGGCTTCCACCAGGCCATGGTGAACAAGCAGCTCATCATCAACTTCGTCTTGGGGCATTTTAAAGGGTTTTTGGCCTCATTAACCACATCATGCAGGTAAATTCGGGCGTAGATTACAAATCTTGTGTCCATTTGCTTACACATTGTCTTCATGGGCTTCTACCAGGCCGTGGTCAGCAAGCAGCTCATCATAAACTTCGTCTTAAAGCATTGTACATATTGGGCTTCTGGTGGATTTTTGGCCTTTGGCTGTTCAAAGTGGATGAAATTACTGAAATTGTGAATCTCCGCTTCAATGTTTTTTCTCTCTTAGCTGGTCTCTTAAAAATAGCTTGGGCATAAAGGTGATGAAATTTATTTGATTCATCTTATCATGAAACTAGCTTGGGCCATAAGGTGATGAAATTAAATCTGACACTCTTATCATGAAAATATGCTTACTTAATTTAGAACTTTACTAAAGAGCTAAGAGAGCCCAAAAAATTTTCACCAATGTTTTTTTAATTTATGACAGGTTAGAGTAAATCAGAAATATTTTAATTGATTTGCACAAAACCTTTGCGTTAAAATTTCCATCATATGATATTAATGTTGGAAGCAAAAATGAAAAACTGGGAAAATATTAATAAATTATTCAAAATGATATTTTTTCATTATAATGCATTTTTTTTGCTAAATGTTAACTCATGTTCAGTTTTATTTATAGCTCTACCCAAAGAATAATCCTAGGGAGGCCAAAATTTTCTGGGCTCTCTTAGCTCTTTAGTAAAGTTCTAAATTAAGTAAGCATATTTTCATGATAAGAGTGTCAGATTTAATTTCATCACCTTATGGCCCAAGCTAGTTTCATGATAAGATGAATCAAATAAATTTCATCACCTTTATGCCCAAGCTATTTTTAAGAGACCAGCTAAGAGAGAAAAAAACATTGAAGCGGAATCCACAATTTCTTTAATTATTACATACATAAGATTTTCTTTTTAGAAGGCAAGTTCTTTTTTTCTTTTCTATACCCTATTCAAGACAGATCTCGAATCCTTATCTATTATACGAACATATCGCCAGCGATCCACACAGTAATCTCCGATTAGCTGCCACTCCGATGATAGAAACTATTGATGCGCATGACAGGCAGGCACGCAGACAGCCAGGCAGGGGGTCTCTACCATCTCCACAAGTAACCACAGAAAGGACAGCTTAAAAAACCACATGCGACCAGAAAACCACAAGACTCCTGTTCACTGCTCGAGACTCCAGGTTCAACAGCACCAACACAATAACTGTCTATTTCAAAACCTAACCCCCCCAACCAGAAATGTAACATTCAAGAAACCGGAACCCCCCTCTCCCTCCATATCTCCCAAAAATCACAATCTCTCACAAAAAAAAAATTTTTCCCCCACCCCGTAGAAAACGCCCCCGTACACCACATCCCGGGAACATATATATATATAAATATATATATATAAAAATATATATATATATATATATATATATACATATATATATATATATATATGAGGACAAATATTTATGAGGACAAAAGTTGAGTGTAAAGGCTGTGTAAGCCAAACGGGGCCAGCCAAACATGAAAACAGAGTGCGGCAGATCACAGTAAAGGCTGTGTAAGCCAAACGGGGCCAGCCAAACATGAAAACAGTTTGCAGCAGATCACAAAGGCATTGCGAGAAGAAATGCGGGTGAATGGATCAATAGTGGCGGAAGGAGAATGCTCGCTCACAGCTCGCCACTCAGTAGCCGCCGGACCCCAGCCTTAAACGCTTCCTCGCCACCTAAGACCAGCCTCTCCGTGAGTTTGTTCCAGAGCATGCGGGACCGATAGGGCCAGACGGAGGCAAGCAGAGGGCTGGGTGGGGTAGGTGGCTCTAGGAGATGGCGCCCTCTGAGTGCTGAGGTGGCTTTGGAAAAATAAACTGGGCAGCTATGAAAGTGAATCTGGCGACGGGCTTCAGGGCTGGCAAGGGAAGGTTGGCTGATTGGGAACAAGTAGTTATTTTCTGCATCCTGACAGAGGGGAGAATGAGGGGCAGGGGCTGTGGAAGGGAGAGTGTGGTTGGGGTTTTGTAGCAAAGCTGAGTCATAGGCTTTTCGGACTGCCCTGTAGCAGCGGCGGAGTAGAAGGAGGTCAGCAGTTGCAAGGCGGTGTTCAATTGATTCCCAGCCGAGCAGTTTGCATCTCCCCTTATACCCCTAAGCCCTTTTGGCGCCTGTTAGCATGCAGGAAGATAAAGCGTGAGTAGGACTTTTGCACAGATTCCAGCCTTTTGAGTTCAGTGGGGGAGGAGGAGGCCCAGGCCTGTGATGCATAGGTTAGATGTGGCAGCACATAGGTTTTGTAGGCACAGGAAAGGGTTGAGAATGAGGAGGATGTAAAGCATTTTTTAGTAAGCCAGCTGGCATGGTTAGCAGAGGCGATTGCATTGGAGACCTGGGTGGAGGTGGAGAGGGAACAGCTGATGCGGACGCCCAGGTCAGTGATGCTTCCATCCCTGTCCTGCCTTCAAAGCTGTGTGGTGCCAATTTGGTAGGATCCTGGCTCGCCTTCACCTACTCGGAGGACAAAACATTTTTCGGGGCTAAGAGGAAGCTGCCAGCTTTGATACCAGGCTGAGAGTGCGTCCAGTGCTTCCTGTAGCTGAGCTGAGCCGTGGGCCATGCTGGGGCAGGCTGCGAGGCAGAGATCATCTGCATAGAACCAGCAGCAGATGCCAGGTAGCTGATTTAGCGTCCAGGCAAGGGGAAGGAGGAAAACATTGAATAGAATGGGGCTGCATGCGCCACCTTGCACTATTGAAGAGGGTACTGGCTTGGGTGGAGAGAGCTCGGCACCCACACGCACCTGGAAGGAGCGCCCGGTGATGAAGGCCTCCAGCAGATGAAGCAGCCCGGAGTTGAAACCAAGAGATTGGCATGTGTGGAGTAATTTTGCATGAGAAACACGGTCAAAAGCTTTGCTAAAATCCGTGTACACCACATCAACCATGCTTCCGCTAGCCACATGCTCTGCGAGGTATGAGCGAAAAGAAATAAGATTTGTTGTTGTTGATCTTTTGGGCCGAAATCCATGCATGTTAGCTGGAAGGATGCAAAGGCGCTCAAGCTCTTTGCGCAGGTGTTTGGCCAGAATTTTGTCTAAACATTTAGACATTGCTGGGAGGAGAGAGATTGGTCTGTAGGAGGAGGGTGAGTTAGGGGGGCCCTTTCTCTTATAAACGGCTACTACCACGCTTTTGCTCCAGCTGGAGGGTAGGCTGTTGGTAGCCAGAATGAACTCGAGCAGGAGGGCCAAGGGGGGGCCAAGGGCAGAGGCACAATTGTGCAGGAGGAGAGGGGGGAGGCCATCAGCCCCAAGAGAGCGCTTAGGGGCAATGCTGCGGCAGGCTCCTGAGATGATGTGCTGGTCGATTGGAGGGATATCTAGTGGCGCAAAAGGAGCAGGGGGGCAGTGCGCAAGGCGAGGCGGGGGCTCTGCTGGCTGGCTGGTTGAGGAGGCGGGGGAGGGAGGACAGGGGGGATGGAAGTGAGTGGCCGCACGGTGTTAGGATGGGAAGGTAGGGGGGAGAAGTCCGTCATCATGCTGAAAGCAGGATGCAAAGACTTCACTAAAAAGATATGCTTTTTCGGAGTCTTCGGTTACCAGGCAGGGGGTGCTGTCAGGAGTGCCTGGTGAGGTCGAGGGGGGAGAAGTGGTGGAATGCTGCTACTTTTGCGGCCTGTGCGGGCAGCATAAAGGCGGTAGATTCCCTTCCCCCATGGGAAGGGAGGCGGAATAAGCTGTCCTCAAATGATGCTACATCAGCCTTGATGGCCCGCCTACAGGCTTTAGCTAGCCTAGAGAAACGGCGCTTGAATGAGGAAGAGGAGTTCCTAAGGTGGTATTGCCTATTTCTAGCTGCTAGGAGGCGCAAAGTAGGTGGGCAAAGGGGGCCTCGGGCGGGGCGGGAGATGTGGCTAGAAAGGGAGAGAGTGGCTGAGGGTACTGAGGCCTCAATAGCTTCAGCTAGGACGATGTTGATTAGCTCATGAAAACTGCCACTATCCCAGGAGAGCCCAGCCAGATACTCCCAGTCTGCTCCAGCAAGAATAGAATTTAGCTCCTCAAAGTTTGCCCTCCCCCAGAGCCAGGCCTTTTTCCTTGGAGCCCCCTGCCGCCGTCCAGCTGATCCCGCACCGGGTAGCACCAAAGGAACTTTCACAGAACAGTGGTCACTAAGCAGGAGGGGCGCTTCGACTAGGGCGAGGGTGGCGGGCCAGTGAGGGCTTACAAAGAATAGGTCTAGTAGGCTCGTTTTCCTGGTACAAGTTGGGAAAGGCCATGGAGGGATGCCCAGTCTAGCAGTGCTTTTCCTAGGGTGGATTGGGAGTGAAGAGAAGGCCAGTCTATCTGCGGGAGGTTGGCATCACAGCACAACACCAGTGGGAGGTCTGGGAGGGAGGCAATTATGCGCGAGAAATAGTTGAGGGTGAGATGAAGGAGCTCGGCTGATTGGCTGGGGGGCCGGTACCAACAGATGCATAGGGCGGGTTTGGAGGAGGGAGAGAGAGCCAGGCAGGTGGCGGTGTATTCTATCTCTTGGCTGGGTGGTGGTGGCAAGGGAGGGGTGTAGGTATGGAGGGAGGGGTGGGTGAGGAGCATGACTCCACCCCCTTGGGTTGGCCTATTGAAGCGGGTGACAGAAAAGCGAGCATTACAGTTGAAAAGACTTGAGGGAAATGAGGGGCTGAGCCAGGTTTCCACTACTTGGACGACAGGAGGATTCTTTTCCGGACACCATTAGTATTGAGCGACAGGATGTGGAGAGGCTGGCTGCTTCTGGGTTCCAGGGTTTTGCTCGATGCCTGAGAAGAGGAAAAGGCGCCAGGATACAGGCCTTTTCCCAATCATACTTGGACGACAGGAGGACTATTTTCCAGACACCATTAGTATTGAGTGACAGGATGCGGAGAGGCTGGCTGCTTCTGGGTTCCAGGGTTTTGCTCGATGCCTGAGAGGAGGAAAAGGCGCCAGACTATGGGCCTTTTCCCAATCATACTTGGACGACAAGAGGACTCTTTTCCGGACACCATTCGTATTGAGTGACAGGATGCGGAGAGGCTGGCTGCTTCTGGGTTCCAGGGTTTTGCTCGATGCCTGAGAAGAGGAAAAGGCACCAGGCTACGGGCCTTTTCCCAATCATACTTGGACGACAGGAGGACTCTTTTCTGGACACCATTAGTATTGAGCGACAGGATGCGGAGAGGCTGGCTGCTTCTGGGTTCCAGGGTTTTGCTCGATGCCTGAGAAGAGGAAAAGGCGCCAGGCTACGGGCCTTTTCCCAATCATACTTGGACGACAGGAGGACTCTTTTCCGGACACCATTAGTATTGAGCGACAGGATGCGGAGAGGCTGGCTGCTTCTGGGTTCCAGGGTTTTGCTCGATGTCTGAGAGGAGGAAAAGGCGCCAGGCTACGGGCCTTTTCCCAATCATACTTGGACGACAGGAGGACTCTTTTCCGGACACCATTAGTATTGAGCGACAGGATGCGGAGAGGCTGGCTGCTTCTGGGTTCCAGGGTTTTGCTCGATGCCTGAGAGGAGGAAAAGGCGCCAGGCTACGGGCCTTTTCCCAATCATACTTGGACGACAGGAGGACTCTTTTCCGGACACCATTAGTATTGAGCGACAGGATGCAGAGAGGCTGGCTGCTTCTGGGTTCCAGGGTTTTGCTCGATGCCTGAGAGGAGGGAAAGGCGCCAGGCTACGGGCCTTTTCCCAATCATACTTGGACGACAGGAGGACTCTTTTCCGGACACCATTAGTATTGAGCGACAGGATGCGGAGAGGCTGGCTGCTTCTGGGTTCCAGGGTTTTGCTCGATGCCTGAGAGGAGGAAAAGGCGCCAGGCTACGGGCCTTTTCCCAATCATACTTGGACGACAGGAGGACTCTTTTCCGGACACCATTAGTATTGAGCGACAGGATGCGGAGAGGCTGGCTGCTTCTGGGTTCCAGGGTTTTGCTCGATGCCTGAGAAGAGGAAAAGGCGCCAGGCTACGGGCCTTTTCCCAATCATACTTGGACGACAGGAGGACTCTTTTCCGGACACCATTAGTATTGAGCGACAGGATGCGGAGAGGCTGGCTGCTTCTGGGTTCCAGGGTTTTGCTCGATGCCTGAGAGGAGGAAAAGGCGCCAGGCTACGGGCCTTTTCCCAATCATACTTGGACGACAGGATGAGCAGAAGCTCAGACGAAGTTCACCGACGCCACACCTGAAAATCCGCTTGGATTCATTGTGCCCCTTTTAGAAGTTCAATTATCTGCGGAACTGCGGGCCTCCACATCACGGCGATAGGGAACTTGTACAGTTGAGAACTGGGACAAAATCGGGCGACTAATGAGAAGTGAGAAGTGAGAATAGTGAGAACAATGGACCAGTCCATTTCATGATTGAAATAGGCTAGAGTCAAAGAAACAGCTAAAACTGCTCATCAATAGCCGGTAGCTGGTGATAGGGTAGAGTTTCAGTTAAGCTTCTGATCCATAGATGAGGTACAAGAGCTCCAGCGTCATGCGAAGGAAGTAAACCGAGATCGGGGCACTCCGTACTTGGCAAGAGACGCTCACGAACGCAAACTGGGATGTTGTCGCTCAGGACGAATGGGGTGTGAAAAAGGAGCTTGGCGGTTGCATTTCGCATCCTTTGACTGCAGTTGTTAGAGCCTAATTCGATGCAATTGTCAAAAAGTGTTCCCATTTTACAGATCGGTGAAACTGTTATGAGTGAGTAAAGCCAGGTATGATGATGAAGTCAATTGAGACACTGACACAATGGGGGCGTGCAAAGACGCAAGCTACAATCAGACGAGGCCTAGTCCAGCTCTCATTTTGAGTCTGCCTCTTTTGCTTTGATTCAATGTCGTTGTCTGTCAATGCCAAACGGTGTCGCACGTTTTGGATCCCGCCCCTGGTCGTGGTTTATGACCATAGTTGATAGACCATAGGCATCGTTATGCTTCACAATTTTATGCTCCCTTAATGGCGACGACTTCATAATCATTCCGTGAGTGACCAAGCTCAACTGAGCAAAAGTAATTTTTGCGCGGCCACAGGCCGCCTGCCGCGGAGGACAGGGCAGTCAGAGCTCCGGAGGCCGTAGGGCATGGGTGCGGAGGCCCCGGAGCATAGCCTAGCATGCGAAGCATGCTAGGCGAAGCGTAGGGGCCGTAGCACCCGTGCCCGGAGGCCGGAGGAGCTCTGGCGCCCTGCCCGGAGCGGCGGGCGGCCAAGGCCCGCTTATACAGTTACCCCATTTTTCGTCCATCTGTCCGCATATATATATATCTGGTACCATCGGCAGGCCAAATGTGGGACTCTTTTCTCCAAATTTTGTAATTGCCTCGAGCAAAAAGTCAAGGAAATACATCTACTACTAGTGGAATCTGCTGCTTGGACAGTTGCATTTTGTTTTTGGCGCGCAGTTCAGTGTCTCTTTCCATGCGCGCCCGAAAACAAAATGCAGATGACGCAGCAGATTCCACTAGTAGTAGATGTATTTCCTTGACTTTTTGCTCGAGGCAATTACAAAATTTGGAGAAAAGAGTCCCACATTTGGCCTGCCGATGGTACCAGATATTTCTTCCACTTTTAATATAGTATAAAATGTAAAAAAACTAATTTTATATTGTTGGTTATATATTTAATTTATATTTTATTCGATTTATAAAAAATTATAAATAAAAAAACTTGTTGAAAAAATATAACAAAAAATATTTGAAATTGAAAAATGCAATGTAATTGGCAACTTATTTTTTTGATAAATTTTCTAGAATTAAACTTAGGCCAATCGATTTTTGGGAAAAAAGAGTTTTATTTTTGGCCTGGCGATGGTACCAGTTGTTTTCCCAACTTTAAACACACAAAAATAAAAATAAATGCCTGACAAGGATTCGAACCTTCCAATTTCATCCATCTGCCCAAACGCTTATACCACTACACCACTGGTGCATATGACCACTTAAATTAACTGAAGAACTAAATACATGAGGCTCAGGGACCCGGGGAAGGGTGGTGGGGGAAGAAATGAATACCTACTATCGTCCATTGAATAGATGCGGAGAAGAAGAAGAAGGAGAAGGAGAAGGAGGAGGAGTTCGGACAAATGGTTTTTTGCATTTTTCACAGTAAAACAAATAGTTTTGGGCAAAAGTCAAAAGATAAACTATAGTCAATTCAATGTTGATCTTTCCATTGCAAAAAGAATTAAAACGATTGGAGCTTTCTGTGACGAGCAGCAGCCTTATCAAAATTGAGAACTAGCAATAACCTCTAAAACGTACACCTAGGTCGAAAAGAGGGGCTGGGCGCTGACACTCCGCTAAAGCTCCGTTCGCGCCAGCCCAATATATATGTTTGTGGTACCGCAGCCCGTACTCCTCGGTTTCTCAATGAAATTGGCTGATTTTTTGCATGAAGGTCCGTCTGAGTGGTGGCTCGGGACGTTTTTGTGGGATCGACGCCATTTTGATTGGTTCTTGATTTATGGTCAAAAAACCTCGAAAATGGAGACCTTGAAATTCGAAAATATTTCGAAAATTTAAATTTTACTTGTATTAATAATTGATTATTATTTAGATTGCTGTTTATCATTTAAATGCCTCAGAAACCCAAAATAGACCTAGATCAATTTGTGGCATTTTACTTTTGTTTGTCATTGTAGCATTTCTTAAGCTGACTTGCTTATTATTCATTTCAATGCGTCACAAGGTGAACAAGGCCGCGCATCTATTGGCGATAGCCGATAATACCTTGTTCAATTTGTTGCCAACATAAATTTGCAACTTTCGAAATCCAACAACTGCCATGTTCCTTTGGCTAATGCAGTGAACAAATGTAACAACTGCACCAAAAAAGCCACTTTAATAAGACTGAAGCACCAGAATACCATTTCTTCCTGCACAAGAATTAATCAAAATTGATCATGCTGCTGCCCTAACACGAAAAGGCCAGACAGTAATGGTCGATGAATGTGTCCGACTCGGAAATAGTCTATAAGAAAGACCAAGGCGGCCGCGATATCAGCAAAATGACTAGCGGAAGCATGGCCATAGATTCGGGTGAAAGTACACCACCTTCTCAGACAAAATTTCGCATACCGCAACGTTTGGCGCTTTCAAATGATTGAAATGATAGTTTTTCAAATGATTCAAATGTACAAAAGGTGTCCTCCTGGCTGTGCTGATATTCACCGTGATTCTACTGCTGGTTACACTGGGCGTCGGCATCAAAGCCCTTACTTCCAGCAGCAAGCGATTCTCTGCAGGTATCTGCTTGTAAACTGACGCTTAGAAGGCCTGAATAATGCGAATAAGTTTGCAAACGTTTTATTCATAAGCATGGGACTGAGAATGTTCCGCTTAAGCTTCGCCGCTTCCACCTGCAAGCCAGAAAGAGTCCTGGCAGAAGCTGAGCCAATCCTTCGCCCACTCCATGGATCTGAGCGCAAACCCATGCGAGGTTCCAGGCAACGAACTATAGGAGCAATGAAGGAATTGTTTTGTTAGGATTTCTATCAATACACCTGCGGGAATTGGATAAAAAGCCAGACTGCGGAAGATAAAGAGATATTCACTCAAGAACAGCCTAGTATCAGAAATCTCATTCGAGAACAGCTTAGCAAAGTTAATTTACACATTTTTTTAACTAATTTTGGTTTTGAAAAAACGTCATCGTATAATATTTTGTTGATGAAAAGATTGTTTATATCAGCATTTTTCGTGGTGCGTGACTTTATTTCAACGCTGAGCATTAGTTAGTGCTCGCAAAAGGTGTAATTGCAGCCAACAAACGAAAGCTCTGGTAACGACTGGCCAGAAGCAGTGATGCAAGCGCACATTTTATACACAAACTGCATCAGCAACGATACCTGGGAACAAGACAAGGAGGACTTTTTGAAGGTAACATGAAACTCCTGACTTATCCAGCAAATTTTTCAGCAGTCTAGTTGGGTAAATGGACTGCTTTTCAGGCTCTCAAAAACCTTGGTGGATGGCCGATGGCGAATATTTCGGGAGATGCGGAACTATCGATCGAGTTTTGATATCTTTTAGTCGTGCTTGCAAGGAAACTTTGTTGCAGAGTGCTGGTTGGAAAGCTGGAAGGCCAGTATGACATTGCCACCTTAGCTGGTCTGGACTTGGACCGGAATTGGAAAAATCCACAAGGTTAATCAGAGCATGTATGTACGTAGGGATTAGTGGAATCTATTTCTCGGTTTCGTTTTATTTATCTGAAAATAATGCTACATGAAGGAAAAAGCAGTATATATTCTACCAGCTGATATTTGTCTAGGAAGATGCCAGATTTAGCGAAAGTAGGATGCAGAAATGCTGCTCCAACTGCGCCAAGGACAAGCGTTGTACGAACGCTTGCAAGAAAATGAGGAGCTGAGGAACGAAACGTGGGCTGAGGATGTTCAAGAGCTGACAGAAGTGATCGCTACAGTTACTCAAGCGCTCGGAATTGACCCTATCGACAATGAAACGGTTCAAGTGCTTCATGAGTAAAGCTGCCACAAACCGATTTCTGCTTTTTTCAAAAATGATGGAGTTGGTTATAAAAAGAGATTTGATGTGCTCTGGAAAATCGTTCCTTCCTGTACATTAACAGGCTGTTTATAGTTTATCTTCTACATTATCCTGCTTATCCTTTTCTCCAGGCTGCTTATAGCTGATTCTTAAAAATTAAAGTTTGCTTTTTCCATTTTGCTTGGTTTCAGCTGGCGAAGGATATTGACGACCTTTTGCACCTGGACTTTGAGCTGGAGCAGCTGCTTGTGCCGTCCTACAAGGAACGCAATTTTTCAAAGCTCTACCATCTGCACAATGCAATTGAATGTTATTTTCAACTTTCTCAGCACTACGAACAATAAGATTCGCATTTAAAAACTAGCTTAGAAATAACATCCTTGAGCGCGACAGTGCCCTAGTTGTGATTGGGTGATCAAGTTTTTGCCTGGTTGCGTGTAGCCGAATTGATTGGAAGACTGGTAGGTTGAACCCTAGGACATTATATATATATATATACTAGTAATATAGATGAGTGGCCGTGCTTCGCGCGGCCACCTTCAGGTAAAAATTATGCAAACAGTTAACCCCCTCCAAATCTTGCAAAATATATAACCATCTGTAAAAGAGATTTCCATATGTATGCATAATTAGAATGTCAAATGAATTATAATTGCACCATGTGAAGACTGCTTTATTACCTATTGGGCTATTATGCAGGATACAAAAAGTCGAGATAATGCAAAAGCACATTCTCAAGGTCTACATCTATCAGTTTGTTCCGGACCATGCTATCCCTTGCCTTAGCCGTGCTTTGAAGAATTACTTAATTCATCCTAAAGACATCAGGCTCCGGGGTAGGCCAGAAATCAAAAAAGTGGCATTAGTCAATCCAATGTCTTTCTAAAATTTTATTTAAAAGTTTGGAAGTTAACAAATGGGTTGTAAGCAGAACTGTTGTAGCTTTAATTTAAAAAAAAGTCCGACAGAAAAAGTTAAAAAATGGAGGAGCTATGAAGTTTCAAAGTCAAAAAATGGCCAAAAATGGCAAAAATCAGCACGTTTTCAATTATTTCATGTTTTTAAATTTTTCCATGCATGGAGCACCCCAAAAAATATTGCATAACTCGTCAAGAGCCATACATAGAGCTATCATATGTCACTATCAGTAAAGAATCCAGGTAGCCCAAAGACCCCTCCCAAAATGGCATCACCCGTATTATATAAGATATATATATATATATATATATATATATATATATATATATATATATACAAGACTAAAATGCTACAGCATGATTAAGCTTAAGAATATTCGATCATCAAAAAGAACTAGACTAGTTGTAACAAATTCATGATTTATTTTGATTTAAATTGCGCAAAAATTTTTACAGGTCCATTTAATTGTTGTTAGTCCATCTAAAAACTCCACTGGTCATTCATAAGCAGGCGGCAATTTATGGCAGAAAGCCTTCCTCAGTAGACTGTTCTAGTTCTTTTTCGTTTATCTTCATTTTTGCTTAATTTTTGAATGATTTTTAAAATTCAATTTTTGAAACAAAATGTTTAAATTAATTTTTAAACCTTAGAATTTTTTAAGCCTCATAAAGAAGAAATAATTGTACCAATTTAAGATTGATTTTAATTAAAAATAGATAATCTTAAAGATTCCTGCGAAACTTAATTTTATTTTAGCTTGCTCATATTAATCTATTCCCTAAAAATAATTTTATTTTTTATATATAAAAAAATAATACAATTTTTTTTTATTTTTTTTTTTTTTTTTTTTTTTTTTTTTTTTTTATCTTTTTAAATTATCCTGGCCGGGCTTAACCTGGCTAAGAGTCTCATGGGACACTCCTGTCACGATCAAAGGCTGCTTGCAGCTTGAGGTTGTAGCAGGAACCCATGGCCAAAGACTCTTTACTTGTATTGTAGTTTTATCTTTTACATTTCATATTTATCTTTTTAAATTATCCTGGCCGGGCTTAACCTGGCTAAGAGTCTCATGGGACAATCCTGTCACGATCAAAGGCTGCTTGCAGCTTGAGGTTGTAGCAGGACCCTATGGTCAAAGACTCTTTATTTGTATTTTTAGTTTTATCTTTTACTTTTCATCATTTATTTTTTTAAATTATCCTGGCCGGGCTTAACCTGGCTAAGAGTCTCATGGGACAATCCTGTCACGATCAAAGGCTGCTTGCGGCTTGAGGTTGTAGCAGGATCCTATGGTCAAAGACTCTTTATTTGTATTTTTAGTTTTAGCTTTTACTTTTCATCATTTATCTTTTTAAATTATCCTGGCCGGGCTTAACCTGGCTAAGAGTCTCATGGGACAATCCTGTCACGATCAAAGGCTGCTTGCGGCTTGAGGTTGTAGCAGGACCCTATGGTCAAAGACTCTTTATTTGTATTTTTAGTTTTATCTTTTACTTTTCATCATTTATCTTTTTAAATTATCCTGGCCGGGCTTAACCTGGCTAAGAGTCTCATGGGACAATCCTGTCACGATCAAAGGCTGCTTGCGGCTTGAGGTTGTAGCAGGACCCTATGGTCAAAGACTCTTTATTTGTATTTTTAGTTTTATCTTTTACTTTTCATCATTTATCTTTTTAAATTATCCTGGCCGGGCTTAACCTGGCTAAGAGTCTCATGGGACAATCCTGTCACGATCAAAGGCTGCTTGCGGCTTGAGGTTGTAGCAGGAACCTATGGTCAAAGACTCTTTATTTGTATTTTTAGTTTTATCTTTTACTTTTCATCATTTATCTTTTTAAATTATCCTGGCCGGGCTTAACCTGGCTAAGAGTCTCATGGGACAATCCTGTCACGATCAAAGGCTGCTTGCGGCTTGAGGTTGTAGCAGGAACCTATGGTCAAAGACTCTTTATTTGTATTTTTAGTTTTATCTTTTACTTTTCATCATTTATCTTTTTAAATTATCCTGGCCGGGCTTAACCTGGCTAAGAGTCTCATGGGACAATCCTGTCACGATCAAAGGCTGCTTGCGGCTTGAGGTTGTAGCAGGACCCTATGGTCAAAGACTCTTTATTTGTATTTTTAGTTTTATCTTTTACTTTTCATCATTTATCTTTTTAAATTATCCTGGCCGGGCTTAACCTGGCTAAGAGTCTCATGGGACAATCCTGTCACGATCAAAGGCTGCTTGCGGCTTGAGGTTGTAGCAGGAACCCATGGTCAAAGACTCTTTATTTGTATTTTTAGTTTTATCTTTTACTTTTCATCATTTATCTTTTTAAATTATCCTGGCCGGGCTTAACCTGGCTAAGAGTCTCATGGGAAACTCCTGTCACGATCAAAGGCTGCTTGCGGCTTGAGGTTGTAGCAGGACCCTATGGTCAAAGACTCTTTATTTGTATTTTTAGTTTTATCTTTTACTTTTCATCATTTATCTTTTTAAATTATCCTGGCCGGGCTTAACCTGGCTAAGAGTCTCATGGGAAACTCCTGTCACGATCAAAGGCTGCTTGCGGCTTGAGGTTGTAGCAGGAACCCATGGCCAAAGACTCTTTATTTGTATTTTTAGTTTTATCTTTTACTTTTCATCATTTATCTTTTTAAATTATCCTGGCCGGGCTTAACCTGGCTAAGAGTCTCATGGGAAACTCCTGTCACGATCAAAGGCTGCTTGCGGCTTGAGGTTGTAGCAGGACCCTATGGTCAAAGACTCTTTATTTGTATTTTTAGTTTTATCTTTTACTTTTCATCATTTATCTTTTTAAATTATCCTGGCCGGGCTTAACCTGGCTAAGAGTCTCATGGGACACTCCTGTCACGATCAAACGCTGCTTGCGGCTTGAGGTTGTAGCAGGAACCCATGGTCAAAGACTCTTTATTTGTATTTTAGTTTTATATTTTACTTTTCATCATTTATCTTTTTAAATTATCCTGGCCGGGCTTAACCTGGCTAAGAGTCTCATGGGACACTCCTGTCACGATCAAACGCTGCTTGCGGCTTGAGGTTGTAGCAGGAACCCATGGTCAAAGACTCTTTATTTGTATTTTAGTTTTATCTTTTACTTTTCATCATTTATCTTTTTAAATTATCCTGGCCGGGCTTAACCTGGCTAAGAGTCTCATGGGACCCTCCTGTCACGATCAAAGGCTGCTTGCGGCTTGAGGTTGTAGCAGGAACCCATGGTCAAAGACTCTTTATTTGTATTTTAGTTTTATCTTTTACTTTTCATCATTTATCTTTTTAAATTATCCTGGCCGGGCTTAACCTGGCTAAGAGTCTCATGGGACCCTCCTGTCACGATCAAAGGCTGCTTGCGGCTTGAGGTTGTAGCAGGAACCCATGGTCAAAGACTCTTTATTTGTATTTTAGTTTTATCTTTTACTTTTCATCATTTATCTTTTTAAATTATCCTGGCCGGGCTTAACCTGGCTAAGAGTCTCATGGGACCCTCCTGTCACGATCAAAGGCTGCAATTTTTGAGAAATTTCTTGACCTATTCTCAGTGCAATCGATATTTGGGAGAAAAGAGCTTTACTTTTGGCCTGGCGACGGTATCAGTTGTTTTCTCAACTTAAAATGCCAAAAAATAAAAACGAATGCCTGACAACGATTCGAACCTACCGATTTCATCCACCAGTCGAAACGCTTACACCACTACACCACTGAGGCATATCACATCTTTGCTTAACTGAAGAGCTAAATAATACATGAGTCCCAGGGACCCGGGAAGGGGGAAAGGGGGAAGAACTGAATACCTACTATGGTCCATTGAATAGATGCGTAGGAGAAGAAGGAGAAGAAGGAGTTCGGACAAATGGTTTTTTGAATTTTTCATAGTAAAATAGTTAGTTTTTGGCAAAAGACAAAAGACAAACTATAGTCAATTCAATGGTGCTTTTTCCATTGCAAAAAGAATTATAGCTATTGGAGCTTTCTTTGTCGAGCAGCAGCCTTATCGAAATTGAGATCTAGCAATAACCCCCAAAACGTACACCTGGGTCGAAAAGAGGGGCTTGGCGCTGACACTTCGCTAACGCTCGCTCGCGCCAGCCCAATAAACACATTGAAAATGTTGCAAGATGCATTTAACTGCGCAATTGTTTCCAAGAGTTTTCACTATTCTTCCGGTATTTTAATGTTTTTAAACAATCGAAAATTAGAATTTGATTTTGGTCTGCAAGCGGAAAAAGGAGACGAAATTGATGTGGAGCTGATTGGGACTAACAAGCATAAGGGGCCATCAATTCCATCAGTGGCAGCAGCAATTATTACTACGCCTACCGCCACAAAAGGCGCAGCCCGCCAGTGCATGAAGCCAGGGGCGGAGCTACCTATGGGCATTTTAGGCGAATGCCCCCCCCCCCGAAGCCATTTCGGGGGGGGGGGGGGGGGGGGACAACGCCCCCCCACGAAATGCTTGAACAAATTTTCAATTTAGGCAAAAGAGCCAAAAAAAATTTGCGCATTGTTGACAATTTTTTCCATTAAATTTGCTAGTGATTAAGTCTATTTCCACTAATTTTTTCCCAAAATAAATCAAAATTTTGTTTTATGAGCCAGATTGTCAAAGCACATTTTTCTTTGGTTTCTGTTTGCCTAAAAATTACAAATTGTTTGAACAAATTTTCACATTAGGCAAAACAGCCAAAAATATTTGCGCTCCGCGCAGTGTTCACATTTTTTTCATTAAATTTGCCAGTATTTCCATTACATTTCCAAATAAATTAAAATTAGTTTTATGGGCCAGATTGCCTAAGCACATTTTTCCTTGGCTTCTGTTTGCCTAAAGATAACAAATCGTTTGATAAAATTTTCACATTAGGCAAAACAGCCAAAAAAAATTGTGCTCCGTGCAGTGTTGACAATTTTTTTCATTACATTTGCCAGTATTTTCATTACATTTCCAAAATATATTAAAATTAGTTTTATGGGCCAGATTGCCTAAGCACATTTTTCCTTGGATTGGTTACCTTGGTTATCATAAACTGAGCGAAATTCTTATATCAAAATTGTGATTAACAAAAATATTACAGCAATTTTGCCCTGAAATTTTTTCCAAAAAGGAGTGCACAATTCCTTTACAATTTAAAGAGTCTTTTTTTTAAAGTTTCTGCCGCCTAAGGGGAGGGGACACCCCTCCCCCTATGACCCCCTCCCCAGGTTGGAGCTTCGCTCCTCCATTTTGCCCCCCCCCCGACCGAAAATCCTAGCTCCGCCCCTGCATGAAGCCAAGGCTACAGAGCCAGAGTGAAATTGGCAATCAGCGACAGCAAAAAGGCCTTACATCCCAAAGGACATCAACCAGCACTCCCTCCCGACTCCTCCCCACCAGCACATCATGTGGCAGCTTCTCTTCACCAGCAGCCTCTTCCTAGGCGCCCTAGCCCGTTATTCCGTCTCGCTATCTCCTCTTACACTCCTCAGCTTCTATCTTCAGGCTCACCAATGGGTTGAACCAGCAGTGGTGGAGCCAATGCCACCATTACCTCCAATGCCCTGCCCTCCGGATGCCTTCCACTGCGCCAACTCCAGCCCCGACAGCCCGGCCTGCTTCCCGCCCTTCTTCCAGTGCGACGGGGAGCCGCAGTGCTCTGACGAATCCGACGAGGCGGACTGCGAGGCCATCTGTCCCCGGGAGGACCAGTATCGCTGCGCCGACGGCGCCGTCTGCATTCCGGCCATCTGGAAGTGCGACGGGGGCTCCGACTGTCCCGACGGCGAGGACGAGGCCAGCTGTCCCTGTGAAGAGGCGGACGGGAAGTGGCGTTGTCCCGGGGAGCACGGGCGCTGCATCCCGCTCAGCTTCAAATGCGACACGGACAACGACTGCGGCGATGGCTCGGATGAAGAGGGCTGTCCTTGCGAGGAGGCGGAGGGGAATTGGCGCTGTCCTGGGGAGAATGGGCGCTGCATCCATCTCAGCTTCAAGTAAGACGGCAGAAACGACTGTCTAGACGGGGCTGACGAAGCGGAGTGTCCCTGCGAGGAGGCGGAGGGGAAGTGGCGCTGTCCTGGTGAAAACGGGCGCTGCATCCCGCTCAGCTTCAAGTGCGAACAGGACGACGACTGCGGGGATGGATCGGACGAGGAGGGCTGTCCCAGCTGTGAGGAGATGGGGCGCTTCCAGTGCGCGGCGGTGGAGGCTGAGGGGAAGGGGCGCTGCCTGTCGCCTGACTGGAAGTGCGACGGGGACCGGGACTGCCCTGGAGGGGAGGATGAGGAAGGCTGCTAGTCAGCCCATCCCTCATTTCATTCTTTCATCACGTAGTTTTGAGAATAAGCCGAATAAAAGCAGTAAAATAAGACATATGGGCAGTGCGCTGAGATCAGATGATGAAGGAATCAGAGAAATCAGGTGGTAGAGAGAGTTCGGAAAGGCTCAGAGTTGTATGCCATGATTGGTCCTATGAAGGGGCGATGAATAATGAGATGCAAGGGGACAGAGAGGTTACCAAACAAGGTATTCTCGGCTGTCGCCAAGATGCGCGGCCTCCATTCCAATCAATATTGCCAAGCTATATTGTCAATCCCTTTTAACAGCTTTAAGACATACCTGCCAAAATTAAGCTGATTTTATTGAAAATTTAGGAATTTATGTGTCTTCGAACTTTTGAAGCATCAAGATTTCGGAAATAAATATATATTTCGAAAATTCCTTTTTTACGCGACAAGATATCACCTCGCTGGACGTACCTGCCAAAAATCAGCTGATTTCATTGAAAAACCAGTTATTTATAAATTTTTACACTTTGAAACATCAACAATTTAGGTTTTGGGCGAAAAACGTAAAATTACGTCAAGCCCCAAAAATGGTCCCAAGCCACCACCTAGACAGACCTTCATGCAATGGTACCAGATATGTTATAACATAGGGCATATCTTTGGAGCTCCAACTTTGACCCAATGGGGCCAAATTAGGATTAGCCTTTCCACAGATTTAGACCCATGTCTAGGTGTAAAATACCTGAATTTTTGATTTCCGGTGTCGGAAAGAGTTATCGTTGACAGAGATAGGAACGACAAACCGCCTATCCAGAAATTTTGTAGTATATTACCCTATCTGAAATTAATTTTGAGAATTTTCTCGTTACCATATTGTACTGGATAGTCGTATCTATCGTATTCACTACGACAATTTTGTAGTATAGTACCCTATCTGAAATGATTATTCAAATTTTTTCGAATTATTTATATTGTCGTATTGACCTTAAAAAAGTGCCTATCTCTAATCGTTGAACAATTTTTGGCAGAAAATTGCAAAAAACTGAATTTTTGACTAAATCTTAAAACAAAAATTTTTGCGTTTAGGTGACAAAATGTGTCAATAGCTTGCTCGAAAGGGCTTGGATTATTCAGAGTAATTGTAGACCTAAATGGGAGCTTTCCGAGGGTGTCTTTAAATCACCAAAACTCCAATGCTACAATCCTCCCATTCATTAAAGGCCACGACGGACCGGGGAACCCCCCCCCCCCCCGGGGGGGCTCTTCGCCCCCCCCCCCCCCTCCCCCCCCCTCCCCCTTTCCTTTTTTTTTTTTTTCTCCACCACCCCCAAGGCCACGCCCCCCACCCCCCCCCCCACCAAAAAAAAAACCCAAAAAGAAAAAAAACACCTGGTACAAAACCCCAAATCCGGTGGTCATGACTTATACTGACCATTGTGAGCCTTTACAGAAAGGCTCTCTTAATTTCATTGCTTTCTGCGTTCAATCATGCTTAACTTTTGTTTTATGGCCTGTGCCAGTTTAATGGTTTCGGTTGGGTTTTATTGCGTTAAGATGGATAGCGTTGAATCACGAGGAGGCAAGATAGTTTTAGTCGCGGAATTTGGGACTGGGATCAGAAAAATGGTGGAATAGGCCCTATAGCCGGCTTGTGGCCCTTGGGAAAAAGTGGTATGTCGTAGGGCATGGGCATAGCTTCTCCTATAGCCGGCTTGTGGCCATTGGGAAACAATGGTATGTCGGAGGGCATCAGCATAGCTCCTCCTTTCATACAAGTCCCACGGAGGCGCCCATCTCTGATACTTATGCGGGACTTCTTGCAATGGAATCCTTTCCTGCAATAGAGTTTCGGCTGACACCTGGAGCCCCCCCCCCCGAAAGGTTTCACCCCCCCCCCCCAAACGGGTTTCACCCCCCCCCCCCCCGATGAGTTTCACCCCGCCCCCAAGAGTTTCACCCCCCCCCCCCCAAAGGGTATATATTGAAAAAATTTTTATTAGCTCAAAAAGCTTCTCTTTACATATCTCGAAATTTAAACTCAAGGAATTTTTTTCTAAACAACTAAATACCTACTTTTTTTACTGAGTCTATACCTAGTTAGTCTATACCGAGTTCGTCATGCTACTAGTTAGTCTATACCGCAATATAGGGCGTAGCCACCTGACTTTTTTAAAGGCTCGCGAGGGACATAGTTAGTCCTTACCGAGTTGAGCACTTTAAAACATCAATGAACTCGGTATAGACTAACTATTAGGTACTGCCACAGTCATGACCTCGTCGAGGACGAGCATGCGTCTAAGCTTTTGAGTTGGAATCTTGAAAGGTACTCCTGGTAGGGGACAAGCCCCTACTCCTGGTAGGCATGCGCCCGCCATCCGGTATAGACTAACTATGTTTCAAAAAAAGTAGGTATTTAATCATCTACATGAAAATTCCGTGAGTTTAAATTTCGAGATATGTACAGAAGAGTATTTTAAGCTATTACAAATTTTTACAATACTGTACCCTTGGGGGGGGGGGGTGAAACTCTTCGGGGGGGGTGAAACTTTGGGGGGGGGGGGGGGTGAAACCTTTGGGGGGGGGGGGCTCCAGGTGTCAGCCAGAGTTTCTTTAATGCTGGCAAAAATGCCCAAGCTTATATGGTAAAAAAGAAAGCTTGTTTTGAATTAAGTACTCATAATCAAACATAAAAATTTAGAGAGTTCGCATTTCTTAGACAGGTTTTATAAATGTTTGATAAAATATCATTATTTCCGAATTTTCTGACCTATAGAATATTCCGCTAAATCTTTTTTTCTTTCCTAAGCCGCTCAATAAACAAACTTACCCGCATTGACCGTTGTAAAAACAGCGGCGTGTTTCCCCGACCGATATACACAGCAAAGCGATGATAAAGAGAACTAGAAACATAGTATCGAAAACTAAATTTAGTATCGAAGTCTAAGCAAGTGAGCTGGAACTGCGAGAGAGAAGATATCCTGCATTCATTTCAATATGAATAATATGATGCTGCTGTCTGGTCTTTAGAAGAAGCTTCTGTATCCTTTTCATTGAATTACCATGTCTGGTAAAACCCGTCAGCCAAGTTGATGGCCCAGATTTCTTAATTGAGCGCACCATTTTACCCATCTCTCAAATTTTGCATCAACAAAAAGTTTGGGGGTGTTTAGTAAACGGTAGTTAAAGACCTTGATATGAGAAACAAATTAACCAAATCCACCACAAAATATACATAGCTTGTAAGCGGCTCGCTCAAGCCATTTACGTTTAGCAGAACATGGCTGTCTTTCAACTAACTTCATCTTAGATCAATCATGGACTGTGTTGATCAAAAGAACTTTAAACAGTTGTGCATAAAAAGGAAATATAAGAAATGACCATCCCCCACAAAAATAGCCAGTTGGGAATCGGGCCATTCTCGGCCAAGCCTTGCTTGAAAGACAGGGCTTCTTGGCCCGACTTGCTCGGCTGCGTGGCTGATCTGCGCAACTGCCAGCTAGACAGGGAAAAGAGGAGTCTCAGCTGCTCCCAATGATGCATTCGCAGTAAAAGGGGATGTCGAGCGGCTTCGAAAGCGGAGGCTTCGGCCAGACCTCCTCCTCCTTCCCGCACCCGGCGGCCCTGGCCTTCGCCCTGGGCTTCCGCGGCGCCGCCGTCTTCGTCTACGCCTTCGCCGCCTCCTTCACCGCCTCCTACATCATCGCCTTCCTACTCATCGTTTCCCTCTTCCGCTGCTTCCTCCAGAGCTAAGAAGGGCAGGGGAAGAAGAAGACTTTCAGCTGACGCTTCTGTCGCTGGACTTCTGGACGGTGAAGAATGTGAGCGGCCGACTGCTGGTGGGCCTGCGCTGGTGGAACTTTGTGGACGAGAGTGGAGCGAGTCATTGGAAGTTTGAGGCTAAGAAGGTCCTTTTCTATCCCCTCCACTCAAACTGAGCTAAGAGACTCAGGAGGCATTGAAGGATCAGAGCAGGCTGAGCGTGGCAGAAGGGCGCATCTTTTGGGCAGCGCTGGTGCTGACGCCGGCTCTCTGGCTTCTCTTTGCATTCCTCAGCCTTCTGCATTGGACTTGGCTGGTTGGCTGACTTCTCCTTGATGCGGAAAAATGGAAGAGAAAAGGTATGAGAGCAGGTGGTGACGATTCTGGGCATGGCCATGAGCGGCGCCAACCTCTGGGGCTACCTGCGCTGCAAGTGGAGCAGTCGCGAGGAGATCTCCTCCTACCTCTCACAGACACTTCTCAAATCAGTTTTTCCCCAGTCCGTAAAAATATTGGGCCTCTATTTGAGTTGTGTTTTGCAGTTCCTAAAAAATGCGGCCACACAGCCGAGCAACGAAGCTGCAACCCCGACCGCATAAATTTGATACATGGGCAATCGCAAACTTAATTTATTAACTCGCAGCGGTGTTAGCGGTCTTTGGCTTTGTCTTCTGTCGTTGTGGCCAATGTTTGCTTTATGCTGGCAACAGTGAGCACAGGGAATAGAATATATCAATCTAGACACAATTGATCAACAAACCGATAGCAATACAGCATACAAAGGCGGAATGCAGAGAGAGAAATGACATCACAACTCAGAACCGGTAATAGCAGCTTCGCCTATATAACCTGCTCCAGAGACAGGGCTGGAGATCGCGGGCCATTGGCCACAAAGACTAGCATGACAGGTGAAGAGGAAAGAGAGGCTATATGAGGAGGGAGTAGAAGGTATCGGAGTGTGAGTAGAGGTACCAGGCGGCAGCGGTGGCGGAGACTGCCCAGAAGGTCACCGCAAATAGACCCCCGGCGTGCTCGCCAGAGGCTCGTCGTATGGCCGCCGGCTTGGGGACTATGGCCGTGCCCAGGTGCCAGCTCACGCTTCGACGCAAACTCCGACCCTCCTGCAGCCATTCCTTTCCTTCTTTCTGGAAGATGCGAAGATTGTGGTCTGAATAGGACCTTTGCAGCCTGAGCCTGAAGGGCCAGGGTAGCTTTGTAGGCGCCACGGAGCTCGTTCTGCAGCCGACCCGGCGGATAGGCCTTGAACAGGTCCCCGGCGTCAGAGATTAGTGCCTGTCGTGGAGGACGCATTGAGCTGATGAGCTTTCCAAATTTCCTGCAGACCTCAAGGGGTAGATGGGGGACGTCGAAGCTGCGGAGGAGAGCGGAGTGAAGCTGGGCCATCTCTGCTTCCACCTCCTCTTGCAGCTCCCGTGACCTGCACACCCCAGCCCTCCAGTGAAACCAGGTCTTAGTCTTTAGGCCAAATCAACCGCATGAGGAGAATGGCGGCGGAAAAATAGACGGGCATGAGAGGGTGCGAGGCCAGGAAAAGGTCGTACAATCGAGCTACCTGGCAATGACCGAACACTTTCGTGATGGGATGAAATAAAACTGAGTATGACTGAAGGAGAAAACCATGGAATAGTCGTCGATGGCGTGAGCGAACCAGGTAAGCAGCCAGCTAAGGGCAAAGGTCGTGCCTACCTCTGCTCTTCGCAAGTAGCCTGCCAATTCTTCTCTTCTTCCATCTTCCCTTAGTTCCAATCGTTCTAGATTCACCTACCTTCTAAATCCGGGTCCACCTGGTAGACGATGACATAGATCAGCAGCAGTGTATCTGAACGGACTTTACTGACTCCACAGGTGAATGTGGAAGCAGAAAAGTGTTGCTGTACCTTGTACAGCTTCAATGGGCTCAGTGAGGAAGGGGAATAGTCCAATTTCGCACAGCCGCCGAGCCATCCGCAGCGACTCCGCCTCACTACCCGTAGCTAGCAGGAATGTCAGCTGAATGTCATGGAACCCCTGTCAAACAGAATCTCACTCTTCCTCCAGTCCAATCAGCAGCCAGGGAGAGAGAACCTGGTAGTAGTGATAGTCGGTGCTGGAGGCGAGGAGGCGAACGATGAGGGGCGTGAGTCTGCTTTGAAGTTCACCGCGCCGACTGTCGCTGATGTCCGGCGGGAACCTGGCCAGCGTCCGGTGCACGTCCATCTCCACCTGACGCCAGTCCCGGTGCTCCTGCCAGTCCCAGTCCAGTCTCTCCTTCGCCTACCCAGTTGGAGGAAGAACCTTGAGATCCTCCTCCTCCAGCTCCGGCTCCTCCAGCTCGGAGGCAGTGGAGGGCACTGGGGTGGTGGAGTCGGTGGAGAAGTAGCCGTCGGAACTGGCAGCACTGGAGCCGCCCGCCTCCTCCGCCAGAATGGACGAGGGGCCGCCGGGATGCGTCGCGGCTAGCAGCGGCCAAATCCGGGCCCTCCAATCCCAGCCCAAAGATTGCTGAATGGTCATGGGGCTGGTAGAAAGATGTGCACCGAAATCGATCCTCCAGCAAGCCGTGCTCTGCAATGGCCAGCTGGCGAAGTAGGGCTGCAGAGGCTGGCTTCAGTTCGCTGGGTGAGGATGGGAGGCGACGGATAAGACGTCGCAGGACGGCTGCTTTGGCCTCGTCCACCGAAGGCTTGAAATCCTCCAGGGCTACGCCGGTCCCGTTTACCAGCATGGACAGCTGCAATGTATGACCTTTGAGGCTTTGTTGGGAAGGTTGGAGCGGGTGAAAACGTCCTCGATGGAGTCCATGGAGCTGGCGGAGGAGAGTGTGCTGGTGGACTCTGGCTCAGAGCTGCAGAGGAGCGGCTTCTCCAGCAGTGTGGCGGTCATGGTGGGGGCGTGGGAAAGAGGAGAGGGAGTATTGGGGCCAGCTGGGGGAGTGTTTGGAGGGTGAAAGGGGGTGAAAGGGGGTTAGGCAGGGCATGTGAGCTGTCACGGCGGTCCCCTTTTCAGCCGCCTTGGACACTCAGGATCACTCCCTTCTCGGATTTCGCACCAGGCGCTCTTTTAACTTCTCCCCTTCTGAGATGCTAGGAATCATCTCGAATGTGCCATGGCCTGCTGAAACCCTAATTTTAGATAGTCCAACGTGGACTAATTGGCACGTGCAAAAGTGAGCCGAAATAATGTCAAAACCGCGATTTCAAATATTCTCCTTCATGGGTTCTCCCAACAGAGAGTATTCTGCGCAATTCACGTGCAGCCAAGGCCGTGGCATGCACTGCCATCTTCAACCTTGTAAATAGAACTGAGGGAGAGGATGAGCGAAGCGTGGAAGTCTGGGGAGGCCGGCGCCCTCTCCATACCTCTCCAGCAGCAGAACACCACTGGTACCTTCACTTCTTTTCCTCAAAACCAATCCATTACTGAAGATTCTTTTACTCCCCTCTCTCACCAATAGACTCATGGCCTGGTGTTTGAGTGAAAGTGGAGCTGGTGGAGCGGTCGAATGAGGTCACCTCGACGCTGGTCGACCCTCGGCGGGTGGCCAGACAGACTGAGCCCGGCGATCTGGTAGAGCTGGCCCGCTCTGTGCAGAAGGCAGCTTCTTTTCTCTTATGCACCTCCTAGACCTCTTCCTAGTCCTAGACCCCTGCTGACAGGCGGATGAGTTTGTGCGAGCCCGGGCGGCAGGGAAGCTGGAGCTGATCGCAGAGCAGATGCGCCAACTGCAGGAGCAGGTCCTTCCTTACTCAGCCTGCCAGAGATGGGTAACGAAGGAAGGCTGATTGAGGCGCGAACAGTGCTGGAGGCGGCGCGGCGGGACGACGATCTGCACCATGCCGCTTGCAACATGAAGAAGGTGGGCAGAGAAGAGAAGTTGAAGGGAAGAGAGCTAGATTATCGTCAGATTCCGGGCAACAAGTACGCGCTCTACGAACGCCCGTCCGGCCAGAAGTATCTATCAATGCTACTCCCAGAGGTATTTTTCCCTTCTTTTGCTGCTCCTCTTTTCATCTCCATGCCTCATTCATCTTCTCAATACGTTGATTAAAAACGCTGTCTTCAAACCGATTCAGCGTTGTAGCGAGTTATATATGTGCAAACGTTTGTAGGAGTGGGGCTCAGGGTGTCCGCACAAGTGCTTGGGCGTCTACCGACTGGAGTATGATCACAGCTGGACCCCGATAGAAAACTGGGACGGTGCCTGCCTCCAATTTCTTTTCTGCTTTCACAAAAGCCCATCATTGCAGCTCGGAGCAAAGAGATCGACCTGATGGACCAAATTCTGCAGGCCAACAAAACTTTTCAGCCCGCTATTGAGGCCAGCTCCAGTTCAGACAAACCCGAGGTGCTAAAGTCGGAAATGAGCTCCTTAAAAATGTTTCTGGGAGTATTTTTTAGGTTATCCATGTGGACGGGCCTATGAATCTTCGATAAAATTAATCGCAGATGCAACAAAATTACTTGGAATCCACATGAATGTGAATAATGTGGTGATTTGCTTACCTCCTGTAGTGCGAAAAAACTTTAAATGAAGTAAAAGTAGCGGAAATGATATTGTAAAAGTCGCTTTGAGCGTAAGAAATGTATAAAGTGCCCATGCCCCACTACCCTCGAAGTTCCGAATGCTGCTCTGTCCTCCTAGCACCACACAAAAATGTGATGCATCGCTTGCACTTTGTTGGTCCTACGACCACATTTTAGTATGGAAATCGGAACTCTTCTTATTGAAACATTGAAAGAAAAGAGGGGAAGTGAAGGTAAAATAAGCATTAGACCCATTGGCTAGAATTGTTCTGCAAGCCTCATTCGTACATCCCCCCTCTTCCGCCAATTTTCGGCATTCCGCCATTCGCTGCTTCTATTTCTGCGAAGGCTTAGAATTTCCTGAATTCTCCATTTTAACGAAAAACCGAAAAATTAAAAAAATTACTATGCCAAGCTCGTATTAAATATTAGGACTGTGAAATGAAGAAATATTAGTGCATGAACGTGAAAGCTAGTCTCTAAAAGCCAGTTTATATACAAAAAAGCTGAATATATTATTTTCAATTTAATCAGTTATAGCGAATCTGCTCTGTTATCAATTTGATTGCATGGGTAATAAATTATTTTAGGGCTAAGGCATTGACTAAGGCTTTTAGGGCTAAGGCATTGAACACTGACTTTGTTCCAGCAATGCGTTATTATGGGTGAGAGTTGGCTTTTCGCCGTACCTCTTCAATGTTCTCCCATGAAAGCTGATTTGGTGGTTAGGAGGGATCTGCAATTGGTGCTTGAAGCTGCTTTACCATTAGACAAGATTTAGGCAGGTTTGATCGCAATCATGCCGGGCTCTGACAGCAAAGTGAAAGCAGGGCATGATTGCAATGCGGGCGGGGCTAGAGTAGTGTGGATTGGAAGCAAAGCTTTAAAGACTGGCGAGGATTTGTTGGTAGAGCGCAGGCGTGCATGGTTCATCTGTAAAGAGGTAGCTTTGTTGTCTCTCTGATGAGGAGAGGAAGTGGGCACTGTGGATGGGGCAGGTTCCCGGCGAGGCCTCCAGGCGGCAGGAGCACTGAGCCTGCAACAGGCCTCCGCAGACGCCCACGGCTGACGGCCCGTGCACCTCCCGACACTTATCTGTAGGCCAGTGTGAGTGAAGGAGGTGAAGGAGTTGAAGGGTGAAAGAGGTGAGTGGTCAGAGACCGACGCATGCGCACTCCCCGCCCAGGGCACAGCGAGCGAGCCAGGCGGGGTCCAATGCGTTCGGCGTCCACACCGTTCGATGGCATGGCGGCTCTGCAATGACGCCTACTCATTGTCCTTACAGTTCAAGTTCCTATAGGGACAAAATATATAGATATGATAAAAATATGATAAACATTTTTTGTCATTCATGTTTTACGATCTTTTTATATGTTTTTCAAAAATAGACACAATGAAAATGGTTAAATATTTAGTTGCTAATATCTCCAATGATTCTTAACCGATTTCTAAAATTTGAGACCATTCAAACCATCTTGACGAGATCTAAAACTTTGTTCTGTATGACTTTTCGCTTCAAACAAAACGCGTGATATTTGAAAAAAAATATTTTGATTTTTTTGCGCTAAATTTTTTTCCCATAATTTTGGCCTATGGTATAACATAAGACTAAACACGATAACCCGAAATTTAAAGTCTGATATCACTCATTCCTCACCTTTGATTGACCCAACCACTTGTGGGTATGGGCAAAAATACGCAAATTTTAAGAATCTAGCGTCTGTTTAAAGCGCTTCAGCCAAAAAAATTTCAGAATTTCACGCGTTATGTTTCTAGCGAAAAGTCATAAACAACAAAGTGTTTGATCTTTTAAAGACGGTTCGAATGGTGGCGAAGTCTTAGAAATCGGTTAAGAATCATTGTAGTCATTAGCAACTAAATATTTAGCCATTTACTAAAAATTTAAAATCAAATTTCAAACTAGCTTTCTTCTATTAGCTTAGAACACCTGTGGAGCTTGCAATATGCGACGTGGTGTGTTTGCCCTTCACGATATTGCAGATGCCCTCGGCAATTTCATTCACCTAAACAAAATGCGGTTCGTGTAGCAAATAATAGTGAAGCAGACGAACAGAGGCTATGAGGTTGCCCCAGTATTCGTAAAAGACGTGGCTGGGATCGCCGGCGATTTGCTCCATTTGGTCCTGCATCCTCAGCTCTCCATCTATTTCACTGGCAAAGACAGGAGTGGGAATAACCCAGTCCACCCAGCTCCCAATGGAGACAACGAATATGAAGGCCCCCTCAGCGCGTAGGGCCGCCGCCTTGGCGTAGGGCTCCGGGCCCCAGTCGGCAATGCTGCTGTTGGGGCCTGGGCTGTGCCTGCAGGTCTGGCGCCAACTCAGCCAATCACCCAGTTCCAGTCAAAAGTCAACCGTCCATCTGTAAGCAGGAGGACCACTTGCGGGATGCCCGGCCGTTTCGTCCCAGAGAACTGCTGCATAGACTGGTCCAGCGCCCTGGGGTTGGTGGCAAAGGGTTGGTGCAGAGGAGGAGGAGGAGTGAAAGAAGCGGTACGCGGTAATGTTGGTTAATCCCTCCTGGTAGTCGATGCCGAGGATGTCGGCGACGATGTTGGCGTAGAAGGCGGAGAATCCGAAGACAGTCTGGCTGCTGGTGGAGTAGCGGGCGAATGCGATGCGGCTCCTGCCCGCCCCCACCTCGAACTGCTGGCTCAGCACCGCCAGGAACGCCTTCTCCTTCAATCCCCGCTCCATGAGGCCCCCAGCCCCGGATGAGAAAGCAGTAGAGAGACTTCAGCGAAATCCACATCACCCACGCTGCCCGACTCGTCGATGAGGAAGCTGAGGTCAAAGTGGCTGCCGCAGAGGCACGGCGGCTCTGCAAGGGGCAGCTTCTTCCCGGCAGGGCAGACGATTGAGTGGCTAAACCGGTGGGTGGACAGGAGTCGGGCTCCTTCTCCTTGCGACAGCAGCAGTGGCCGTCCTTGTCGCAGATGCCCAGCGCCGTGGCTCCGTAGCGCTCCATGCACAGCTCTGGCCAGGTTGGAATGATTGGAGGGAGTGGGCGGAGAGGAATAGAGGGAACCAAGACAGCCGCAGCTGCCGTTCTCGAAGCAGGTTTCGTTGAAGGCTTGGCTGTTCACGGTGAAGGAGAGCCGCTCGCAGACAGCTGAAATAGGCCTGGCTTTCTTCCTCTGGCTGCTGGCAATGAAGAAGCGAACGGGGATTGCTGGAGGTCGACTGCATTGGTGGGCTGGCCGGCGAACTTCCGCCTGTCAGTTCAGAGGCTGTCAGTTGGTGACTGATAGTTTTAAAGCCTTTCTTACCGTCTGTGCTGCTTGCACCAGACCCGGTTGACGGCTCGGCTAAAATAGTTCATCATTTTGGTTGATGAATGCCGCGTTATTTTTGTCAAGTTCCAGGTAGAGATGGGCTGGTGTTAATGGGTTCTTGTGAAAGGTAAAGCCATCTTTTTTGAGAATATCATGTAAATTTTACAGGCCACGACCACTTGTTTTCTTCCCAAGGCACCACCACTTCGAGGATTTTTTTCAGACAATGTATGCCAACTCTAACCGCACCAAAAAATCAATGACAGCTATATTGCCCTAAATGCTGGCACAAAATCATTTGAATCGGAGAACTTTCATTTTCCTAACCTATTTATTCTAAATTTGTTTTGTTGCTTTTTGTAACATCATTTAAGATAGGATTGTAAAGTTGTTCCTCAATTCACCTGTGGTAGTCGACAAGGCTGGTGCAGTTGGAGTTGGGCTTTGTGAATAGCCAGAAAGCCATTGGCAGATGAGGTCCGCAAAGTAGCTCACCTGAACGAAATCAACGCTTTTCCATCGCTCACTCAAGGCTCAAGGCTAAACTGAGTGGAGCAGATGGCCCGGGTGAAGATGGAAGACGTGGTCGGAATTGCCTGTGATGGCCTCCATTTGAGCCTGCAAATTCTGCTTCAATCAGGGCCAGCAAAGATGAGATGCCGGGTGTCTGGCCGTGAATGTTGTGGATATGTGGGGCCCAATCCCTAATCCGATGATAAAAATGTGGACGCCTTCCGCGCGTAGGGCCTCGGCGTAAGCCAAAGGTTCAGGGCCCCAAGTGTCATTTGAAGCGATTGGGCCAGGGGCGTGCCTAGAAGAGATTGGCTCTGTGTCTTGTCCTCTGCCTCAAACTGCCTCACTGACCCTCGATCCGTGAAGAGAACGGCGATGCGAGGCACGCCAGGGCGCTGGCTGCCCGCGAAGTGCTGCATGGACTGTGACAGAGCTCTGAGACAGAGCTTTGGTAGGATATGGAATGGATGGAGAGGGCTGGCAAACGCGGTGAGGTTGCTGTAGCCGGGTGCGAAGTTGAGGTTGAGGATGGCATCGGTGCTCTGCTGGAAGGAGTGGCCGAAGCTGAGGAGAGTCTGAGCAGAGGCGGAGAAGCTGGCCAGGGCCAATCGGCTGGCGCTGGAGCTGAACGCAAACTTGGCCACGAAGGCCGCCAGGAACTCCTTTTCCTGCACCCTCCGTCCTCCTCTTTTCCTCCTCTTTTCCTGGCCAGAAGAAAGTGATCGGAACCTCCAAGAAGTCGCTCGCACTCACGCTCCCCGACACCTGCACCAGGAAGCTGAAGTCCAACTGCGCCCCGCACTGGCACGGCGGCTCTGCAACTCTTTTTGCTCCTCAGCTGGGATTCAATTGAGAGTAAGGGAAGAGCAGGAGTGCCGGGGATGGGGCAGGTGGAGTGCGCGGACTCTATCTGGCAGCGGCAGGCGATTCTCTGATGGCAGGAGCCCAGCGCTGTGGGACCCCAGCGCTCTTGACACAGCTCTGTCATCGCATCATCATTTGCTTGACGGGATGCTGGGCTGAGGGATAGCGGAAACCGAGGCAGGCGCACTCTCCGCCAATCAGACAGACAAAATGGAAGTCGGTGTCCGAGATCTGTGGGGTCCAAAGCTGTCGGTGACAAGAAGATGGTGGTGGCTGGTTAGTAGATGGAGCTGGGCCATTGGTAGGGCCGGGTGGAGATGCTGGAGGACCGCTAGTTGGAGGATCTGGTTGGTTGGTAGGGCCGGGTGGAGGTGGAGGAGGGCCGCTATGAGAAGGCAGCGTATTGGTAGCTGGAGCTGGGTTATTGGTAGGACCGGGCGAAGGTGGTGGGTTTGAAGGTGCAGGCGGTTGGTTTGTAACTACTGGTGGGGTATTGGTAGCTGGGTCTGGGCCATTGGTAGGGTTGGGCGAAGGTGGTTGGTTTGAAGGTGCGGGCGGTTGGTTTGTAGCTACTGGTCCGTTATTGGTAGGTGTGGGGTTAGTTGTAGGTGGGGATGGCTGGGGCGGGGGGTTGGTGGGATTGGGCGGGGCTTGTGTGCCTGCTTGGCCGCAGCAGGCCAGACCGATGGGCTCCTGGCAGACGCTGCCAGTCCAGCAGGGGGTGCAGAGGCAGCGGAACCAGCCGCCCTCCATCACACACCGCCCATCATTCAAGCACGGGTCCTTCAGGCTGCAGAAGTTCGGCCTCGGCGGTGCTGGCAATGCCCGTCCTTCCTTTCCAATACCTGTCTGGAAGAGAGGGGAACCGGGTGTGCTGGCCTGACACTGGGAATCGTAGTCCTGACAGAGGAGGCCGGAGTAGCAGGGCGGACAGGCGCAGGCAAACCAATCCCCGGCATCGTAGCATGTGGCGCCGTTCTCGCACGGCGCCCTCTCCTCGCACACTGAGCCAGTCCCTGAGCTCATTCTTATGGCTTTTCTTTATCCTCTCCCTCTTCCATTCTCAAGTTACCGGTACACTCGCAGTCGCAGTGCTGGTCTGCAAGTGAAACTTGGGAGGCTTCGTTGGTGGAGAAGTGAAATGAGTGGGCTACCGCAAGCATGAGAAGCCGTGAGGCAAAGAATGGCAATGACAATGAGGCTTCGACGCATGATGGAAGCAGATGCTTTGCCGTAGCCTTTGGTTGGGGAGGGAAATGAACGCTGCAGGTTAGGCTGGAGGAGGCGGGCGGATTTTACGACGGGGTACAAAAGGTTGTGTCCGTGTCATGCTAATTGTCGGATCGTGCTCAAAAAATTTGCATTAGAATGTTCCTCCTTCTTGGAAACACTTTACATCCTGCTCAAGTTAAGAAAGTTTTAGCCAACTAAAATGAAATTTTCACACCATTTTCAGGATTATGTCATTGTGGATTGCAGAAAAGTTACTGGCACCCTCCTAAAACGCAGATGAAATCAACTTTTTATTTTAAAAACCAACGGCACGATAAGAGCGTCATAAACTGATAAACATTGGTTCGATTTTTGCGCGGCCGCAGGCCGCCTGCCGCGGAGGGCAGGGCAGTCAGAGCTCCGGAGGCCGGAGGGCATGGGTGCGGAGGCCCCGGAGCGTAGCCTAGCATGCGAAGCATGCTAGGCGAAGCGTAGGGGCCGTAGCACCCATGCCCGGAGGCCGGAGGAGCTCTGGCGCCCTGCCCGAAGCGGCGGGCGGCCAAGGCCAGCTTAAGCAGTTACCCCATTTTTGCGTCCGTCTGTCCGCATATCTTATTATATCTTATTATATACGGGTGATGCCATTTTGGGAGGGGTACTTGGGCACGCTGGATTCGAAATATATCCTGGCATGTGATACCTTTTTGGATAGATCTCAGCGAGTTATGCAACATATATTAGGCGCACTATGCTCCGATAAAACTGAAACCCAAATATGATTGAAAATGTGCAAGATTTTGCCATTTTTGGCCATTTTTTGACTTTGAAACTTCATAGCTCAATCAATTTTCAACTTTTCCTGGCGGACTTTTTTTTAAATTCAAGGCAATACAATTCTCTTTTGAATTTCCCCTTTACTTTGTTAACTTTTTAAAACTACTTTAATGAAAAATGCAAATGAGTGAAGTCAATTTTTGCGATTTGGGCACTACTCGGTGACCAGATGTTTCAAGGTATTTATTTGGTAAATATTTGTTCTCGGAGCTGACATCCACTGCTTGTGGCGATTAGGCCAGACACTAATCATGTTATTCTGGACTGAAATTTGCTTTGATTTAGGCTCATGTTCATGATTAGTAGCATAAACTGACATTTAAACGACTGAGAATTTGATGGGAACCAGCATGCAGTTTGTACTTGGTTCCAAAGACAATGGCCAACACCAAAAGGTGGCTGCGCGAAGCGCGGCCACTTACCAATATTACTAGTATATATATATATGTGTGTGGCATGCCCGTACTCCGCGGTTTTTCAACGAAATTGGCTGATTTTTTGCATGAAGGTCCGCCTAGGCGGTGCCTCGGGACCATTTTTGGTGCTTGGCGTAATTTTTTGATTTTTGCCCAAAACTCAATTTTTTGATGTTTCAAAATATGAAAAATCCTAAATCACTAGTTTTTCAATGAAATTTGCTGAATTTTTGCAGATATGTCCGGCAAAGTAATATCTTGAAGCTGGCAAAAGGAATTTTTTAAATATTTGTTATTTATCGATTTATTGTCAAAAACCCAAAATCTTGATGTTTTGAAAATTTGAACATGCATAAGTCTATGGTTTTTCAATGAAATTAGCTGATTTGTGGAATGTACATCAGGGATAGTAATAATTTGAAGCTGGTGAGAGAAATATTTGAAATTTTTAGTATTACTCGATTTATGGTCAAAAACCAAAAATCTTGATGTTTCAAAAATTTGAACATGTATAATTCATGGTTTTTCACTGAGATCGGTTGAATTTTGCCATGAATTTTCATCTAGGGGGTGTCTTGAGGTGAGGCCGCGCATCTTGGCAACAGCCGAGAACACCTTGTTGATACTAACAATTAAAAACAAACCATTATTGTGCCATTTCCTAAACCGGTTTCATCCGACCCTTAGTCGGCGAGGCGGGCGGAAGGGAGGCCGGGATCAGTTGCTCTCTAATGTGGCTCGCTCTCCCCCAACCCGTTTCCGCTCTGTCTTCCTAACCCCCTTCGGTGACCACGATGAAAGAGAATCTCGCTACGTTCCTGCTGCATTCACCACAGCGTTTGGTAGATCAGAGAGCTGATTAGCTTGATCTGTACCATCAACCGACCACCTCTACAATGCTACTTCAATGCCCAGCAATACTTCCGCCAACTTCCGCTTCCGCAACAACCTCCGGCCTTTGACCTCGCCGCCCCCTTTCATCAGCAGCGATCGAGTCAAAGCCCAAATCACCGATCTACAAAGAGCGGACAGCGAATCGAGCCCAGCCTGCAATGCCGGACTTCGCTTCGCTGCCAGACAGCCCACCCTGCAGCTCCAGAACTTCACTCAGCCAGAGCCGGCCTCGTGAACTTCTAGACGGCAGCAACTGCAACTACGCTGCATGGAATTGAAATTGACTTTCGAGTCCTATTTCAATCTCCGATCATCACCAGCAACATTGCAGTGCCGAGTTTCGAGCGATTACGTCATCCTTGGACGACTGCCACAAAAATCTGACGTCACGGCCCACTTGCTACCGTAATCTGCTGCGTCAAAGGGTCTTGAAGCGAACTGAAAAGTTTTCTTCAAAGAGCAACTCCCTTCAATGATTTCATTCTATCCTTGTGGATTTTATGAAATCATTCAACGCCGACGATCAAGACAAGATATGACTTTGCTGCTAAGCATTGAAAATTAACTGAAAAGTTCTTTTCATGCTGACGTCATCAGCTTCGTCAACAGAATTTCATCATCCTTGATTGGATTTTGAACATTCTTCGGCTGCCAGCAACCAGCTTCGACCCATCTATGCTGCCGGACTTTGAAATTGACTGCTGTCCAATTTCAAAATTCGTTGCTGCCAGCTCCAGTCTCCGTCGGCTCGGACGCGACCTTGCTACCTGCGCATTGAAAATTAACTGCAAAGTTATTTTCATGTCTGCTGCGCAAGCATCGCCGATGACAATTTCATTATCCTAAACGGATCTTGAAATTGCCTGCAGCTACCAGCGAACCAATCCACTTCACTGCCAGAGTTCGAAAATTGGCTCTGGCCCATTTTCAAACTTACGGCCTCTGCTGCAACCGCCGGCCAGCCAAGGACAGCTATCCAGCAGAAGCAACGTCTCCGCTGCTAAGTTTTGAGATTGACTTGGACAGTCTCAAAACTCCCTGCTGCCCGCTGCAACCTCGCCGGCCCGCCTGTTTATAAATCCTTGCAGATTTATAAACTTTCGAGCATCGTTGAAGAAAAGCCCAGCCAGCTTCAGAGTCAATGGCCGTCTTGCGACATCGCTTCATTTACGGATCTTTATGATTGCGTAAATTTCGAAAAGCAACGCCGAAAGACCCCAGCCAAGGAGACTCACAGGCGGACTACGCTTTTCTATGCAGACAACTACTGGACCAGGCCCAGCTTAGTGGACTGCCTCCACTGCAGCTTCTACAGCCTCCCAGTCATCTGCGTCTTCAGCCTGCTCACCTGCTGCTAGAAGGACCTCTTCGAGGACGGCGTCAGCTACGAGCACAATGCCTTCAAGGCCTTCTTCCTCTGCGCCTGCTTTTGCTGATGCGCATCGGAAGATTGTGTCAATGACCAACCTCCTCCTCCTCCTTCTACCCGCCATTGAAGATAGCATCAATTCTGGACAAAGTCTGCCGCTTTCGCTACGGCTTCCTGGAGCACCACAACTGCGTCCAGATCTCCAAGGACTGCAACCAGTGCGGGATGCTGGACGGCTTCGACTGCGGCCTCTGCCACTTCCAGCCTTTCAGCGCCAACACTGGACCCTCCAGGACTCTGCCCCGATTGACGCCGACTGCTGCTTGCTGCCTATACTCTGCTCCAGCATCAAGCCGCGCAAGTCCAGCGTGTTCGCCTTCTTCAACCCCGGCATCTACATGGACGCCCTCTGCTCCATGAAGCTCTGCCCATTGGACGACGCCTCCATCGAGTTCCTCAAAGAGGCCTCAAACTCCTTCCTTCCTCCTATTACGTCACTGGAGGTTGGTGGTGTACAAGGCCTACGGGAACCTGGACGGCCTCCCCAACCGCGTCTGCGACTTCATGACCGCGTACGCCGTCATGCAGCTTGCCTCCAGGAAGACGTCCTCTACAGACCTTCAAAGGTCTCCCACCCTACACCCTTCCCCTTACTCTGCCCAGCAGTAAGAGGTTGGTGGTGTACAAGGCCAACGGGAACATGGACGGCTTCCACTCCGGCTTCAGCCACCCTGCCAGCGACTGGGTCAACGTCACTCCCATCGCCACCTCCAAGATTTTGCACTACCTGCCAAGATATGCAAACTCTTTCTACGCTTCTTTCGACGATTCCAAAATAGGCGAAAAGAGACGCTAAACTTAAAGTTTACGTAACTCAAACAAAGGCCTATTTTGGAGCGGCTTTCTGGAGGCACGGCCGCAATCGCCGCCTCAACTCCGCCTACTCTCTGCCTGGCCACGAAAGCCTCTTCTGGACTGGCCTAATGAGAGCAGCTTCCCAGGACAGCGCTGCGTAACTTTCGCATCCCGCTCAGAAAAGCCTCAATCAACATCGCAAGAAGCAAGCCGAAAGTCCTACTTTTGGAACAAAGATGGCCTTTGGCCCTCTTTTGATGCCTTTAAAGAGCCGCCTACAAAGGCTCTCCACAATCCTCCAAGCGGCCCAACTCCAGCAAGAAGCTCTTGCCCGGCTTCTTCTACATGGCCGCCATCAACAACGTCCGCATCCCTTACACCTCTATACCCCCTCCAATCCTCTGGGACAGGCGTTTAAGCAAGCCAAGCTTAAAGCCTGCCTTTCGCATCAACGGCGAATGCGCCCCTCTTCTGCCTTCCATTGGCCCCGAGCCTCAAAGGCCCCGCCCACTGTGCACAAGCTCAGCTTGTCTGCTTGCTTCTTTGCTGCTGGCCGAGAAGGAAGAGTACCCTGGACGGGAACCTGAACCGATTGGCCAGGGCCTAGCTGATCATCAGACAGAAGAGCAGCGTTCGCATCGCCGCCATCAATGTCACCAACAATGACACCTCAAACCTCCCTCTTCAATCCTTATCTGGATAGAAGGCAAAGTCCAGCTCCTGCTATCGCCGCCACAAGAACATCGTCTATCTGATCACCGACGTGTTCAGCATGTCCTACTTACACCTTCTATCTACTCAACCCTCATCCTTCTGAGACAGATCAAAGAGGTGCAAGAGTGAGATCGTCTACTGGGCATCTATGAGATGCAGAACATCTCCCACCGATGCCACGCAGACAGCGTACAGATGAACGCCAACAACCCTGCACCTCAAACACTCTTTCTTTCTCCTAAGGATGGGAGCCGAAGATTAGCTTCTGCTACCGCTGCTTCGAGGTCATCGTATTTCGCGGCACTGGCGCACCTGCCAGTCTTCCTAACAACCCACCTCTACCCTCCAGCCTCACATCCCATAGCTGAGACAGGCCAAGATTGGCCTTTGGTGCACGCAGAGCTTCTACAGCTGGCGCCTCTCAGACTACAGACAGGAGTTGAAGATCTTCTATCACTGCCTTGAGATCATCGTATTTCGCGGCACCGGCATATCTACAAGTCTTCATAGCACCTCCTTTCTGCCCCAGCCTCCCAACCTGGGCCAGCCAAGATTGGCCTCGAGTGCGCTCTGCCCAGCCACGCATGCCTAACTGGGCATCTTAGAGATGCAGAGCCTCTTCAGCCGGCGCCTCTTCGACAGCGCACAGACGGATGCCGACAGACCCCTACCCTTCCTCTACAGTCCCTTCCACCTACCCCCCAAGTACTCCTTGTGGAGCCCCAAGGCCTAGACCAGCTTCAGCAAGCACTGCTTGGACAGCGTACAGATGGACACCGACGGACCCAACAATCATCCGTCACTCATCCTCCTATACCTCCTTCAACCCCCCACCAGACTGTTCATATTCGACACGGACAAGGACGCCTGGCTGAGCAAGAGACCTCCAAGTTCATCCAGGCCATGTCCGCCGCCGTCGACGGGCTGCCCGAGGTCGACCAGGCCATGGCGGGTGGAGGGAGTTCTGAGCGGCTGCAACGACAGGATGCTCTGGGAGCATCTTTGTCATCAAGGCGCTCCTCCTCACACTCCCGCTCATGCTCACGTTCGCCTCCGCCGCAAGTCACATGGAGAGCCAACACAAGGAGGGAGGAGAACAACGGACGGTGGATGCAAGCAAGAAGCGCCGTTCGCCGCCAGTGGTGATGAAGAAGCCCACGCCGGACTTCTTCAACAGCCTCTCCGAGCCCTCATCACTGCCCCTTCCCCCACCTTCCTTGTTGCCATTGCAGCGATGCGTGCTTTACTGCCTTCCCTGTCTGCCTCTCTTCTTGTGAGAGTCAGTCGTCAGAGAGCAACCGCAGAACAGAAGGAGAAACACAGCTCAACAGGAGCAAGTCAATGACGCACCACGGGGAAGAAGGGATCGGAAGATTTGCTCAAGAAAGCGACGCATCCTAACAGCCTGAGACACAAGCCAGGAGAAGTGAATCCAGACGGGATCTAGCAACCCCAGAGAACCTTTGGAAGTAGTAATGCGAGTTCCGTCTTTGACTTTCACGATCTACGGAGCATGCTCACTAGTCCATTCATCGAGGCTTCAAGTCTGAATGGACCTAAAGGACTAGACGAATGACTGGAGTCATAATCTTCAGTCCAGTCGTCAGTCATGCGATTGATCGAAGGCCACCGGTCCAGACTAGGCATCGAAGACCAGGAGAGCTCACTCAACTCTCCAAGAAGTCAGCAGTCTGCGTCGTCGACTACTACTACTCAGCAAGGCCAAATAGGAGATCTAGATGTGGACAGCTGTGAGACACGATCGTCTCTTGCTCACCTTCAATAGCAAGGCTACTAATGCATCCTCCGGCAAGCACAGCATCTCACATCCACTGCCTTCTAATGCCTGCCCAGAACTACGGAGCGACAGCTACCAGGACTGCACTCTGCAACACTGCAGCTTCTGCTTCCTGTCAGATGGGTGCGGCGGCATGAAACAGGCCGAGTCCAGCTTCGCCATCAGCTTCCTGGTCTTCTCCAGGACTATCGCCCTCTCGGCGCCCTCAGCAAGACCCTTCCTTCAAGACTACGCCTCAAAGCAGCCGCAGGACTCCACCCATGACTGAGCCCGAGGACACCCTGCACTTCCTACTACGATGCCAAACCTGGAAAAGAGGGAGACGAAGAACCCTGGGACTAAGGCCTACACCCGACATCCTTCAGAACCGGCCTGAAGACGTCCTTGACTTCCTTCTGCTGTTGCCTGCTCAAGCAGAACTACCGCCCCTCTGAGGCGGTTGCTGGAACACCAACCATCCATCCGCCATCGTCTCCCACGGACGCCAGTTCAAGCCCAAGCCCAGCGTCCAGAAGCTCAGCTCCTTCAAGGACGCCATGTCCCCACACAGGCTCTAGCCAACTTTCGGGCTGCCTCATGCATTCTCTCAGCATGATGCCCACATTGGACCAGACCCGCAGGAACATGGATGGCTTCGCCGACCGCTTCCGCCTGGACGACCACAAACTGTGCGCCAACAGATTACATCACGGATGGCGTGCATTCACCTTACTCTTCACTCCTACGACGGTATAGACTGTGGCAAGTTGCTGCTGAACCGCAGGCTCTACACCGGTGGCAACTTGGAACCCACCCCCTCCATCTCATCACCGCCCAGTTCATCGTCAGTGAAGCAACAAGACTGTAACATCAGTGCATGCTGTCATCCTTCAATGCATCCGGGAACAAAGCTCTAAGATTCCACTACGCCATCTTAGCCAAGGCCACCAGGGAATTGTAGCATCACTTGGCCACTCATCGTCAGGCCAAGCTAGGCTTCCCTGGCGCCACACACCTTGCACTCACTCTCCTCGGCCGCCGGGAGGGAAGGAAGAGTACCCGACAAGGATCAGACACGGAAAAGACCACCATGGGGAAAGGAAGAGCACCCGACATGGGGAAACAGGAAGCCAGACAGTGTTGCTGCCTGTAGGCATGCAGACAGATGGTCAGCATCCTCGTGGGCAGGAAACACTGTCACAGCTCCTGCTACACTCTCCACCCCTACATTCCTCGAACTACACCTGTCACAGTCGGTCCAGACAGAGCTCCTTCTACCAGTCTAGCCTTGACCAACACCCTGGACAATGCGACAGATGACAGCAACGCAAGATGACTACTGCTTGACGACAACAGTAGTCATCTTCAACGTAGAGCCAGAGGGATGCCAGTGCTAGTCAACGGCACCCCCGCCTGCTAGGCAAGCACAGGAAAACTTACCGTCCACGGGAGACTGCCAGAAACCCAGTCAGTCACAACCGGATCCTTAGCCCCCAGCATGCTACTGGGAACTGACGGGTTTCCTGCCTGCTACTGCCAACCTCCCAAGCCTCCAGCATGACACCGGAGGCCACTGAGACCATCTGTCTTGGCTGGAGGACACCCACGCCTCTGTCCAGCCACCGCCAGCTACTCAGGACCCCTCCCTGCCGCTGGTGGCCAAGGTCTCCCGTCGGCCACCGTTGAAGGCCCGGACCTCCAGCCTGACGCTGGAGGCTGCGAAGGCTTCCTACTGCCGCCGGAAGCCTTCTAGGCTTCCCGCCTGCTGCTGCTGGCCGCCCAGGCCTCCAGCACAATGTTGGAGGCTGTCGAAACCTTCCCATGGCCAGCTGCTCAGGCCCCCAGCATGATACTGGAGACTGCCCAAGGCCCCCCTGCCCACTGCCACCAGATGTTGAGAACCCTGTCTGCTGTCGGAGGCTGCCAAGGTCTCCTGGCCACCTTCACTGGCTATCAAGACCTCCCCAATCTCCGCCACAGGCTTCCCAGGAGCCTCAAGCATCGCTGCTGACCCACAGAGCCTTCTGCTGGCCAACGCAGACTCCTCAGGAGCTTCCAACACTGCTACTAGCCCCCAGAACCGTCTGCTGGCCATCGTAGCCCTCCAGATACTGCTTGCTTGGGAGCCTCAAGCTGGCCACCATTGGCCCCCAGCGCCTTGTGCCTGACCCATGTAGTCTCCGACACACTATCACCGCCCACCGGAGCCTCAAAACTACAGCTACTACTGCAACTGGCCTACAGCCACTCACCTGCAGTAACTGGCTTCAACAGCTTCTGGCTGCCCTTGCAGTCTTCAGAAGCCTTCAGCCTACTGCTGCTGGCCCTTGCAAGCTTCTGTCCGCCTGTCTAGCTCCAGAAGCTTCAGACCTACTGCTGCTGGCACCGCGAGCTGTTGCACACCTCTGTGGCCCCTAGAGGCCTTTTGGCCTACCGCACTCGGCCTCCGCACCACCTTGAGACTTCCACACAGCATCGCTGCCTTGCTGCCGCGCATCCTCGTCAATGGACTCCTGTGTGGCCTCACTGCCTGGCCTTGCCGCACCCCTGATGCCCGCCTCAAGGCACCACTTTGCCACCTGGCCCTCTGCACCACTGTGCGGCCTCTGTGCAACTTGGCAATTGCTGCAAAAATGCTGTAGCCTAGCCACTGCACAACGCCACTGCCTAGACTCTATGCGACCTCACAGCAGTCTCCAAGCAGCCTCATGGCTCCGGCGCAGCCTCACCACCCAGCCCTGCTGCACCCCTGGTGACTGGCCTTGCTGCACCCTCGCCACCAGGCCTCCTTGCTGCCTCATGGTCACCACTATCTGGCCTCTACACACCTCGCAGCCTCTGCGCAGCCTCACTGCTGTTGCACAGCTTGGCCATTTAGCACTTGCACAGCCTACTGCCTATCCTCTCAAGGTCTCTGTGCAGCCCCACCATCCAAACTTTGCACAGCCTTGCAGCTACCGCACTACTACTGCAACTGGCCACACTGCCTTCGCTCATGGACATGGATGAGTTCTCCAGCGTCGGCAACAACACACACACACGTGTGTACTGGAGTGGTAGTACTCTTCGCTGCTAACAAACTCTCAGTCTCTACTCCTCCTAGCACCCCTTTACTACATCAGAAGGAAGACGGGAACGATGACTGGAAGAGTGCTGGAAGACCCATATAGTCAGAACAGCTCTAGCTGGTTGAATGCCACTGCCCAACATTATGCCTTCTGGTCCCAACAACAATTCCATGACCTGGCGTAGTGGCTCCGTCCCCGACCACACCTGGACGTCTGCAATGCCTAGACTATCATTGCCAATTGGCCCCCTGCGCTACTCGGCCTAACATCACCACATGGCCATCTGCTCATCAGACCGGAGGGCCTAAGCAACAGGTGTCGCTTAGGTTCAGGGAAAATCAGACGGAGGGAAATGCCTGGATAACACCAGTCGAGATAGCTTTCCTTCCGCTCCTTCCTATGGCCCCGAGTCTCTCACTCGCCGACGGCTACAATTGCCAACCTCCCAGGCTCACCCCTTAGTAACCAAGCTTCTGGGAATGGCCATGACCGCACCAATCCGACCCCCGCCCAACGACAATACCGGACTCCGTGAAGCCTAGAGCCGTTTGTCATCGGCTCCGCAGTGCTGGCTCACATCTCCGCGAGCTCCGAGGCCAGCATCAAGGCCAGCGTACTGGGCCCGACATTCCCATCACAACATCCCTGCTCAGGAAGCATCAATGGGCAGCAACACACGAGCGGCCTCCAACCAGCCTCGCTACCGAGTGGACCGCCTGCCAACTTGTGACCCCACGGCCTTCAGCTCACGGCAAGAACAGGCTGGCGGGAGGATACAGGGTACTCACAACCCACGTTGCCTTTCATCGACATCGAGAAATGTCGCAACAGACCAACCTCCTTGACCGCATCCAGCTAGACACCCTGGGAGGAGCCCACCTTAACCGTCGATACTTCTCGCTCAGCATCAACATCCAGACCAACAACTCACCCTGTGACTACGGGGCCCACAGCCAGTGCTCTGCCTTCCACTCCAGAACCAAGGATAGCGACGTGCAGCCCGGCCCCTCCAAGGCCACTACCTTCAGAAAGAGGCTCTGACAGCTCTTCAGATGCTCCTTGCTGTCCCCTCAGTGAGAGGTCGGCAGCGGACCATGCCTAGGAGAGCCAGGCCGCGGTCCACTAATATTGGCTCAGACATCGACAAGCTACCTGCCAACATTGCACATCATAGCCCCAACAACGTCAGAATTAGCGCTGCACCTCTTGACCCGAGACGTCACAACATCGCATCACGGCGTCGGGATACCTACGATCCGGACGTCGAGACATATACCGTGCCCAGCCATCATGGTAGTCCGGACCTCCCTGAGACCTAGCCACCCGCTTCCCTGAAAGAGACAGGAAGGAGGAAAGGGTGAACTGATGACACTTTGTCCTCCAAGACGAAATGGAGGAACCAGAACGCCATCACTGGAGAGACCCGCTGCTCGGCGGCTAGACATCGTCATCGATGCGGCGGACACATTCCAGCCCAATGAGACAAAGGACAAGTTGAAATGCCTTACCTCCTGCTTCTCATGACGGCTAGGAAGACCCAGAGTGCAAGAGAGGACTACGCAGAGGAGAGGAGCTCCCAGCGAGTGAGGAGTCACCCTCGTCCGGAAGAAGGACATCTCTCGTACCGAAGGCTCAGAAGACACCATGACAATAAGGGGGAGAAGGATGAGAATATCAACCTCGGGAGCTTGCACGTCACAACCCTCCACTATCGTCACCTGGGACTGCGACGTCGATGCACCCTGTAGAGGCCACGAGGCCCCCTTTTTACCGGAACACCAACTAGGCGGCTGACAAGCGACGAGGATGAAATGAGAACTGAGCAAGGACTGGATAAGTCCAACAAGTCTCGTCTAGGGACTCTCTCTTATCATCACCTACCAGGGCTTCACTCGCGCATCGCGGCCTACCAGCTGACCAGAAGATCTAAGGTAGAGCCTGATTGTAGCTGGAAAAACTAAACACGGACTAGCCTGTCGCTACACCCACCACACCGGATTTGGACGACGCAACCATCATGTCCACAACCCTAGACTCTGCTGTCTCCATCTGCCATCAATGCTCCAAACTCGTCAAGCCAGCTGACCGAGTCCGTTGCGGCCGCTTTCCACGAGACTACTGCTTGATCTGTGTTCAGGAGGAACTAGGACCCATCCTAGGACCGTTAGATGCCAGATTTCTCATGAGAGTCTGTCGACGGCTGTTGGAGAACGAACGGAAGTTTTATCGCTGCCTGGCGTGCACCTACGCCAGAGACATCTCCTGGTGCTCCGTCGTGGATCAACTAGTGGCCCAGAAAACCTTCCATCCGACGATCGTGGGCAACCTCCTAGTTCACAACGACAAGAGCAAAGAACTCACGAAGTTCATGGAGCTGTGTGACATTATCTACGGCAAGGCCAGTGTGCTCCTAGAGGTTGCCAAGACAGGCTCAAGAGCAACGAAGAACCACGGATTGCCTGCCACCACCCAGGAAGGTCTCATGGGAAAAGACGGTACTAACGAGCCACCTCGGATGGACGCGCCAATCTTCCGGGCCAAGGAATACACCAACATAGCACATGTGGGGGTGGCCATCCTTCTGCTCAAGAACCAGCTGGGAAGGCTTCCTCCAGCCAACTACCATTGACCACTACTTCAACAGCATTACCGGAAGCTTCGTTTCAATAGGAGACACCTCCTGGCAGAGACAGGAACAGCGGAGGAAGCTGACGCCATGACGAATCTTCCTTCCTTGTCCGGGACCCAGACAGAACAGGAGGAAACAGTCCAGCCGTTACTGCAGATGCCGATCAACACGTCGCTCACACTCGACGAGCTGCCCAACAAAATCCTGGAACTGATACTACAACGTCTGGACGGACATAGTTTCGCCGGAGCTCAGCTCGTATGTAGCAAGTGGCATCAATTGGTGGATCAAGCACCTGGGGAGGCTCTGCCCAAAGTCCACTTCTGCTCACTGACGGTGACAGCACAACATGGACTGGAGATCCAACTGGAGAAGCACACTGATGAAGCCATCCCGGGAGACGCGGATGACGACGAACCACCATTCAAGTCACTTCGCCTCGACCCACAACCGAATGGAATAAGACGGATTAAGAAACAGAAAAGAACAAGTTTGACAAGGAGTACCGTCGGCACCACACTCAAGCTCATGGATTGGATGACGAATGAGGAGATGCCACATCTTATGAACTATTTCCGACACATCTCCACGGATAAACTGGTGCTGCAAAGTCTGAGCGGCAAGGGATTGATGACGATGCTCCTGATCTTCAAGAGGATGTGCCTAGGTAACAAAGCGATCGTCTTCGATTTCTGCAACTTCCAGGACGTCCCCAAACACATGGTTGTCAACTTCCTTGAACCTCGTCGCGACTGACTGACGGAGTTGCAACTCTCTTCCTGTCGCCGCATGGCCACCTCGATTTCCCCCGAAGAGTTCTGGGTAGTGATCGGCGACCTCTCAGGCTCACGGCCCATCGTCAGTCTCAAGGATCACTACGCCAGTACTCCTTGGTTGGACCACCTAGCGAATGGGATTCTGAGTCTTCCACATCCACCGTGGACGCTGGAACTCGACGGAGTCAATCCTGCTCGGGAGGCAGTCTATCGGCGTGTTCTGAACTGGCTAGAAAAGGACACAAGGATGGGGCCGGTGTGGGTGGAAGAGAGACGGAAACGAGAAGAAAGAGCTAGACGGTCCGTCCCCCAAGCGACCGGAACCCATCCGCCAACGCCTATACAGAGTCAAGGAGGCGACGTGCGCTTGTCTTCAGCGTCAACAAAACCGAAGAAGGAAGTGCGGAAGGACTTCTTCATCAAGATAGACAACTGCAGGGACATTCGCCTGGAGAGCTTCAGATTCCAGATCGACACCCACGTCCTGCAACCCCGCGGCATGTACATCGTGATCCAGCAACATAAGATACTAGAGCGCTGTTTCGACAGTCACTACCGCTACTCGACGCATCGGGAGCAGCTGGATTTCAACAGACCGGATGGAGCCCAACTCTCCCTCTATCTACAGAACTGACTCGTCACTATCGCCGTTCTCGACCACCGTGTTCCACCTAACTTGAACTGCCGTCGTCTCCCATCACAAGTGCAAGGACACGGCTTCGGACTGTGCCCCACTCGTATCCGGACTCGGAATTCTTCTGGCTCAAGCTTGCCGAACGATGATTCTCCCCTTTTTCTAACGATGCTTGTAGCTTAGATCCGAGGCCCCGTTCCTCTGCCTGCGCTAGTTGTTGATGTGATCAATCCCATCCTTCCTGGCCGCCCGCGGGTGCGCTGTGCCGTTTCCTAAACCGGTTTCGTCCAACCCTTAGTCGGTGAGGCGGGCGGAAGGGAGGCCGGGATCAGTTGCTCTCTAATGTGGCTTGCTCTCCCCCAACCCGTTTCCGCTCTGTCTTCCTAACCCCCTTCGGTGACCACGATGAAAGAGAATCTCGCTACGTTCCTGCTGCATTCACCACAATTATGTTTCTGTTTGGTATTTACGGGAAAATATTCTGGGAAAATTTATTATCAAATATGAAACATAAAATAGCATAAAACACTTGGAACAGTAAAATGTGCTAAAAGCGTTTGGCGAGCAAAGCTGACTTTGAATAAAGTTCACACTATATCATTGGGGAAAAAATGGAAGTTATGGATTATGTGACTAATTATACGACTAATTGTATTGCATTTGACTTTTATTTAATTTAACAGATGATAAAAAGGTTGCTTTTGGTATATTTTATACATATAGCTTGTAAATTCTGCCTTCTAAGAGCATTTAGAGAAATCGTTTGAGGCAGCTTAATAGAGTTAGCATCGTAAAGAGATTCTTTTTTACGACGCCTTCTGCCTTCTTTTAACATTTGTCCCAGGATCAGGGCAAGCCCTAAATGTCAGCCCTTAATACATTAAGTAAAGCGAATGACACTTGTTGTTTTGTTCATTAATTTCTAAGAGAAAGTCTCCATTTGAACCACTTCGCCGCCCGCATTCACCCTGCAAAGCAATCTATCACTCTCCAATTACTCCAGGCTAATTCCTAAAGGCTAAGATGAACTCCATCCTCGTATCTATGCTAGCGCTGTCGGTTACGGCGATCAGTGGTAAGCTGGCTGTCAGGTCTACCAGCCCCTTCCAAGGCAAAGTTGCAGGTGATGGGCGCGGAAACGTTTACTATATGCTGCTCCCTGTTCGCTACCTGGCGGAGCCCATGAGGTAGCCTTTAGCCCATGAGTAGATAAAGGCTAGAAGTGGAAGAGGGAAGTGGAAGTTTGATATTCAGACGTGGCTGGGCAAAGCGTGGAGTGATCGCGGGTGCGCTGAGCAAGCAGAATGAGGATGAAATATCCCCTATCCTCTGGCGATACCTTATTGGCTAATGCTTTCTAGCTTCTGCTAGAATAGCTGACGGTTACTGAAAAATATAGGAGATAAAAATGAAAGTTAATTAAGAAATTAATTTTCAAAAAGCAAACAACGGCTGACTCCAAGGACCCCCCCAGACTTACACCCCCCCACGCGGTCCAACCCCCCCCCCCAAGACTTACACCCACCCCCCAAGAATTACACCCCCGCCAAAGGGTATATATAGAAAAAAAATTTATTAGCTTAAAATGCTTCTCTGTACATATCTTAAAATTTAAACTCAAGGAATTTTTTTTCTAAAGAACTAAATACCTACTTTTTTATTTAGTCTATACCGAGTTAGTCTATACCGGATGGCGGGCGCAGACACTAGACAGTCGTTACCGCAATATAGGGCGTAGCCAACACAAATTTTTCCAGGGGGGGGGTGTAAGTTTGGGTGGGGGTGTAAGTCTTGGGGGGTGTAAGTCTTGGGGGGGGGGGGGTTCTTGGAGTCAGCCAAAAAAACATGAGATGTGAGAAAAACGTTAATGTGAGCTTATTTGAGTTTGTCCGATGACTAATAAGGGAGAAACAGCTCTATTCATTTCATAACAAGTCTAAAATGCTACAGCATGAGCCACTTATGAATTGTCAATCATCAAAAAGAACTAGACTAGGTGTGACAAAATCGTGATAAATTTTGAATAATATTATAAACCATTTTGAGTTAAAATTTTAACAGGTTCGTCTACAAAATCCACTGATCATTCATAAGCAGGCGGCAATTTTGGCACAAAAAGGACAAAAATTAGTGAAAGATAAAATAAAAAATAAAACTTGTGAAATAAGACAAGGTATTCTCGGCTGTTGCCAAGATGCGCGGCCTCTGTTCCAAGCAATATTGTCAAGCTACATAAGCAAATTTTAGCCAATTTGATTGATAACCCAGGGATTTATATTTTTTTCAATTTTGAATCATCAAATTTCTTAGTTTTATTGAAACACCAATAATTTCGCAAAGCCCAAATAATAGTCCAAAGCCACCGCTTAGGTGGACATTTATGCAAAGTTTCAGCCGATTTCGTTTAAAATCCAGGGAGTTAGGAATTTTTTTATTTTGAAACATCGAAATATTAAGTTTTGCAAAATAACCCGAAAATTCACCAATCCCCAATAAAGGTCCCAAGCCACCACCTGGGCGGACCTTCATGCAAAATTTCAGCCAATTTCGTTGAAAAACCAGCGATTTATGATTTTTTGTACTTTGAAACATCAAAATTTTAGGTTTTGGGCGAAAAACGCAAAATTACGCCAAGCATCAAAAATGGCCTGGAGATACCACCCAGGCAGACGTTCATGCAAAATTTCAGCCAATTTGGTTGAAAAACCGCGGAGGCCGGGCCCCGGAATGACACATATAGATATATATATGCGGAAAGACGGACGCAAAAATGGGGTAACTGCTTAAGCTGGCCTTGGCCGCCTGCCGCGGAGGGCAGGGCAGTCAGAGCTCCGGAGGCCGGAGGGCATGGGTGTGGAGGCCCCAGAGCGTAGCCTAGCATGCGAAGCAAAAATCCGCGCAAAAATATGTTAAAATATAAGTAAATGCTTTGAAATAAGATTTTAAAAAATTCTGAAATTTTAGGCATGATAAAATTATAAACATACTAAAGGAGGCATAACAAAAAAAACCAACAAAATTGAAATTAAATCAAAAATAGAAGGGTGAAGTTAAATTTTGCTGGCATCTTCTACATGATCAATTTTCATTCTAATCTAAATCACACTTCGACTTTGACATGAATTTTCAACATTTTACACTGTTCTGTGAATAAGTACGGTTCAAAAATAACATATCTTTTAAGCAAAAACCGAAGAAAAAACAAAAAATGGAATAATACAGGTGACGGGATTCCTGCCATAAAATTTATGGCATAAATGGCATAAATTGCCGCCTGCTTATGAATGATCAGTGGATTTTGTAGACGAACCTGTTAAAATTTCAACTCAAAATGGTTTATAATATTATTCAAAATTTATCACGATTTTGTCACACCTAGTCTAGTTCTTTTTGATGATTGACAATTCATAAGTGGCTCATGCTGTAGCATTTTAGACTTGTCACTAAATGAAGCATAACATAATAAAACAAAAAAAAATTAAAATTAAATTAAATTTAGCTAAGGTAAAGATAAAATTAGCTGGCACTTGCAATTTGATCAATTTTTTAATCTGTATCACACTTTAATTTTGACAATTTTTTTATTCTTTATGAAGCTTAAAACTAATTTAGTAAGTTTTCAAAAAACTTATCATTTAAGCAAAACCGGAAGACAAAACAAAAACTGTAAATATTCTAGGGTGACAGGGTTTCTGCCATAAATTGCCGCCTGCTTATGAATGATCAGTGGATTTGGTAGATGGACCAATAGCAATGAATTGAACCTGTTAAAACTTTTGCTCAAAATAGTTCATAAATCAATCAAAATTATTCACAATTTTGTTGAACCTTGTCTTGTTCTTTTTGATGATTGACAATTTATAAACGGCTCATGCTGTGGCATTTTAGTATTGTTTCCAATTATAAATTACCCAATTTTGGATGAAATTGGGCTATTTAGGCTAATTTTGAAAAACGCAACTGTCACAGTGCCCTCATAAAAAGATTTCATGCAAAACTGGGTCATGCAAAGCTGGGCGTTCTCCTTAACCTGCCCTAAGAAAAGACTGACCTGCTTCAAGCTTGTGCACTCAAGGTGTGATGATGGAGACGGTGGCGCTGGACATGAAGATCTCACACAAGAGACATTGGAAAGAGTGTGCCAAGGCATCAATGCAGGTGCATGACCAGAGTGATGGCGCACCCCACTATTTGTGCAAGTTGTGGGGGCCAACACTCTATAATCCAGGCCTATCTTGAGTCATCCTCGCTTTCAAGGGGACGGTCAAGCACCATGCACACTCTTCCAATTCCCAAGTGGAGAGAAGTCCAGCAGTGTGATGCTTTGCAGAAAGATGGACAGAATGTACAACAGAAGCAAGAGTAAATGGCAGGGCAGGCAAAGCCAAGCGGACTGACCTGCTTCAAGCTTGTGCACTCAAGGTGTGATGATGGAGAAGGTGGCGCTGGACATGAAGATCTCACACAAGAGACATTGGAAAGAGTGTGCCAAGGCATCAATGCAGGTGCATGACCAGAGTGATGGCGCACCCCACTATTTGTGCAAGTTGTGGGGGCCAACACTCTATAATCCAGGCCTATCTTGAGTCATCCTCGCTTTCAAGGGGACGGTCAAGCACCATGCACACTCTTCCAATTCCCAAGTGGAGAGAAGTCCAGCAGTGTGATGCTTTGCAGAAAGATGGACAGAATGTACAACAGAAGCAAGAGTAAATGGCAGGGCAGGCAAAGCCAAGCGGACTGACCTGCTACAAGCTTGTGCACTCAAGGTGTGATGATGGAGAAGGTGGCGCTGGACATGAAGATCTCGCACAAGGGACATTGGAAAGAGTGTGCCAAGGCATCAATGCAGGTGCATGACCAGAGTGATGGCGCACCCCACTATTTGTGCAAGTTGTGGGGGCCAACACTCTATAATCCAGGCCTATCTTGAGTCATCCTCGCTTTCAAGGGGATGGTCAAGCACCATGCACACTCTTCCAATTCCCAAGTGGAGAGAAGTCCAGCAGTGTGATGGGGGCCAGAACACTCCCGGACTACTTTTTTGGACCGCCCAAAATTTCCTTTTCCAAAATTTTTTTGGACGCTTATCTTGGCCGTAGCGACCGATAGGGAGCTACTACGGCTACCACCATAAGTCGTGTGCAACCAAGGACTGACAATAGTACCAGGAGTAGGGCGTAGCCGGCGCAAGAACTTCAGAAAAACCCCCGGGAGTGTTCTGAACTTTCGGAAATGTCTGGGAGTGTCCTGGAGGGGTGTGATGCTTTGCAGAAAGATGGACAGAATGTACAACAGAAGCAAGAGTAAATGGCAGGGCAGGCAAAGCCAAGCGGACTGACCTGCTTCAAGCTTGTGCACTCAAGGTGTGATGATGGAGAAGGTGGTGCTGGACATGAAGATCTCGCACAAGGGACATTGGAAAGAGTGTGCCAAGGCATCAATGCAGGTGCATGACCAGAGTGATGGCGCACCCCACTATTTGTGCAAGTTGTGGGGGCCAACACTCTATAATCCAGGCCTATCTTGAGTCATCCTCGCTTTCAAGGGGATGGTCAAGCACCATGCACACTCTTCCAATTCCCAAGTGGAGAGAAGTCCAGCAGTGTGATGCTTTGCAGAAAGATGGACAGAATGTACAACAGAAGCAAGAGTAAATGGCAGGGCAGGCAAAGCCAAGCGGACTGACCTGCTTCAAGCTTGTGCACTCAAGGTGTGATGATGGAGAAGGTGGCGCTGGACATGAAGATCTCACACAAGAGACATTGGAAAGAGTGTGCCAAGGCATCAATGCAGGTGCATGACCAGAGTGATGGCGCACCCCACTATTTGTGCAAGTTGTGGGGGCCAACACTCTATAATCCAGGCCTATCTTGAGTCATCCTCGCTTTCAAGGGGACGGTCAAGCACCATGCACACTCTTCCAATTCCCAAGTGGAGAGAAGTCCAGCAGTGTGATGCTTTGCAGAAAGATGGACAGAATGTACAACAGAAGCAAGAGTAAATGGCAGGGCAGGCAAAGCCAAGCGGACTGACCTGCTTCAAGCTTGTGCACTCAAGGTGTGATGATGGAGAAGGTGGCGCTGGACATGAAGATCTCACACAAGAGACATTGGAAAGAGTGTGCCAAGGCATCAATGCAGGTGCATGACCAGAGTGATGGCGCACCCCACTATTTGTGCAAGTTGTGGGGGCCAACACTCTATAATCCAGGCCTATCTTGAGTCATCCTCGCTTTCAAGGGGACGGTCAAGCACCATGCACACTCTTCCAATTCCCAAGTGGAGAGAAGTCCAGCAGTGCGATGTTTCCCAGAGGGCAAGTCTCACAGTTCCCATTGTCTATCCTTGTCATGTGATGGACAACAAGGAGCAGAGAGTCAAGCCCTACTGGGGAAAAGGTTACAAAAAAAGAAGCCCCGTCGTAGTTGCACCCCTCCAGGTTATCATTCTTCCTTTGTGCCTCTGTTGTCATCATCAGTCGCATGTTTCTCCTTATATAAGGCATTGCCTGATCTTATCTCGGCTAAGCCACCTGCACACAACCACAGTAAAAAACATTGCTTACCTTTATTGCTTATCTCGTTTCTTATCCATGGCCATTGAAGATTTTGTATTCTTGCAGTGATTGAATTATGCTTTTGCTCAAAAATGAGAACACTTCAAATTTGTAGATGTCACGTTTTTTCCCATTTTTGTTGGTTTTTGAATTATTTCTAAAATTCAAAGTCCTAAATCAAAATTTTACGATTTTCCCCATCGATATCTCCTTTCATGCTTTCGATTGATGTATATATGTCCCTAGTTTTAACCAATATCCAAGGCGCTGAACCTCGGGACACGCGATCACCCAAAAACTCGATCACCCATTCATAACTAGGGCGCTGTCGCGCCCTAGGACAGTTCAGCTGCTAGCAGAACAAACTGATTGAAGTCATTTTTGCACACGAGAAAGTTTGTCACTCAAAAGGGTAAGTCTGCTGCATCTCAACCATTTTTTTTAAGCAAACACATATTTTTTTAAGCAAGCATATATGATAAAACTTTCTGACTAAAACAAAGCCAAACTGAAATCACAGTAAATCCACCAAACTAGTTCAACAAGGTTTTCTCGGCTATCGCCTCGCAGCCTCATCTAAAAATTTGATTAATATTTGTTCATTATTTAAAAACAATAGGATATTAGGTGTTTAACTTTAAATAAAGGAACGTAATATTTGGATAATTCTTGATGAATGCTTCAAGATAACACTGAACGAACCTACATGCCAAAATTCTGCAAATTTCACTGAAAAACCACGGAATTAGGCCTACTCATATTTTTGAAACACCGTGATATTTGATTTTTTTCGATTAATCTGGTAATACTACATATTTCTTAAACTCCTTGTAACAGACCAGGATTAACCTTCAAAATAACACCGCGACAAACGTACATGCAAAAATTCAGCTCATTCCATTGAAAACCCAGGGATTTGCTAAGAGAGCCCAGAATATTTTACAAGCTATAGGTTTGGTTCCTTGCCTTTCAAGAAATTTATACTGTTTAGGGAAAGGTCTATGCAGTTTCCACAGTCCCATTTGGACTGACCTCTTCTGTGGAGGGTTTTAAAATCCATTCTGGATTTTGGCTAGTTCATTGTATGAACTGTTAGCCCATGCAGCTGCATTCCAATGAAGAGGCAGCGGGAGTAGGTTTCGTCATTTAAATCCAGACCTACAGGTAGGACTCATCAGTGGATGGCCCGATAGGTGAATGTGAATGATTTGGTGTTAGCGTCTTGAACGAGGAATGTGTGCATTAAGATATGAATCGTAATAGTTTGCCAAAGTGGTGTCGTTTACCACCTTTAATGTGGTTGAATGTGTACGGATACCTTTTGCAGACTTTTTTGCAGGTCTGTCTAAACTCTTTGGTGCTATAACCCCTTTTGGAAAAGGTAGTGGCCAGAATTTGTATCTCTTTTCTGAATGCATCCCAATGGGAACAGGTTCTGGCTGCTCTTAAGATTTGTGCAAAGAGCACGTTTGTGCCCGTATTTTCGGGTTGGTTGCTATTTCTCCAGGGCATGTTTAAAACTTCGAAATTGAAATCCCTTCTTTTGTCATATAATTGACGTCTGTCGCCTCCTTGTTCTATATTTAGGTTCAAAAAATGGATCCATTTGTCCCCCTTGTCTTCGAAGGTTAGAGGCAGCAAAACTGGGTAAATCTCTTTGCAGTAGATTTTCAGTGAGCTTGTATTGACCGCGAGAATGTCGTCCACGTATCTGCGGCAATACTGCAGCTGTTTGGCTGCCGGCAAATTTATTTTCTTTGACATAAAGTCAAATTCAAGCTTTGAGAGCACCATATCCGCTATTATAGGGCTGCAACTTGATCCCATTGCAATCCCTTTTGTTTGGCGGAAGTTTATACCTGCGAACGTCACAAATGCGTTTTCCGTTAGGTCAGTTATAAGTGCTTTGACCTCTGGTATAGACAGGCTCCATTGTTGTTTGAACAACGAATTGTGGAGGTAGCAGGATCCCACTTTAGTGATAAACTTGAATCGTTTTCCGACCACGTCTAATATTTCATGCAGTTTTTGCTCTATTAACTTGTGCTCAAGAGCGGTGAATAAGGTGCTAAAGTCAGCTGTGCAGATCGGGCCTAGTCTTGCTGGGCCCATTGTGTCTAGCATTTGGCAGATTTCCTGTGAATTACCAACGCTCCAGTACAGATTTAAACCTCTTTGTTTGCCGATCATCTCTGCATATCTTCTCCAGTGTTTCTTAACTGTTGAAAATAATTTTGTCATTAGGTCATTAAGCCCTTTCATTGAACTTTTTGACGCTCCAGCTATGAACCTCGCTTTCGGAGGATTTTTGTGAAATTTTGGACCGTGCCAGAGTATAGGAATGCACTGCATATTCTCTGGAATGGGCCTACCTAGGTATTGCTGCGATAATCGTTCATGACGATATATAAGGGTCTCCGTGGATAGATCGGTAGCCAAATAGGTTCCGTTACCCATGGCCTGTATTTGGCCATTAACTAAATTAACTCCCATTTCTTCGCATAATTTTAATGCGTAGCCTTTTTTGCAGGCTATTGAAAAGTTGGTTGCTGCTTTATCCACTGGTGCGAGGATAAAGTTTTTATGTAGCTTTTTGATGGCGGCGATACCTTGGGTGTGATTTTCACAAATGGTATCGTAAGACTTCATTTCGAACCTATGGAAGGCTCTTACTGAAGTCGTGAGCAGATTATCTCTTGCAACTCCGTAGTAGTTGCTGATCTGAACGTCATTTAAACCCATATCCTTCTTAAGGACCCAGGACCAATGAACCAGGGCGCCTATAGCGGCGGCGCAAGCTTCCATAGGGGAAGACGATGAATGTGGTCTAAATTTAGTGCCTTTTGATAGTAAGGTACGTGCCTTATCTGGTAGCCATGTTAGTGTTCCAGTGCAGACGTGGCCTTTTACAAGAAGCGCACTGTCTCTTGTTGCACAATCACATGAATTGATCAGAATTTGTTTAAGTTTTTCAGTTTTAAGGTTTTTAAGGAAACCACTGTAGTTAAAACATTCTAGTCCCAGTTGTGTTCCTGATTTCGGAACGAATTGGATTTGTTTGTCTGTATTATTTGGGACAGACAAATTTCGAGTCAGCTTTTTTGGTTGAGTCCATTCACTAAATCTGTTTGCATGTTCATACATGATGCGGATCGATTTTTTGGTGTTCTTTGGTTCCTCAATTTTGTCGATTCTCCAGCTCTCATAGCTGGATATTAGTTGATAAAGCCTTAGTCCTATAGTGCTGGCTAGATTTCTTGCCATTCTTCCCGTTTGTCTTATTTCTTGGTCGGAAAGTTTTTGAAGTGTCTTGAAAACTGTTCTGGTATTCCAAGAAATTAGCGCCATATTAGTGCAGAAGGTTTCCAGTTCCTGTAAGGAACGTATTTTGGCCGTTGGGTTCTTTCTTGACCGTCGGCTATTGGCATTTTTGATGACAGATTTTTGGAATTTTATATTAAACCAATGTACTGTGCAGCGCGTTAGTGGGTCCAATTCATCATTGAATGATCCAAAGCCTTTCACCGCCATGTTTAGACCCCAGGGGTAAGCAGTGTTAAGAGCTAGGATGTAGTCTTTTTCCTGTTCTGCTAGATTCGAGCTGTCATGTGTGAGGACACTGACCGTTGGTAATATCTGTTGGCCATGAAATGAGACGAAATGCCTGTATAGGCAAGAATGTTCCTCTTTTTTCTCTATTTTAGAGATGTGTTGTGAAATACGTTTTTTGAGCTGTTGCTTAGTGAGTCCCACATATTGGGCTCCGCAATCGGCAATGGGGCAGCTTAGAATGTAGATTACATTCTTGCTTTTGCAGTCCACTTTTGAACTGACATTATGTAGTAGCCTGTGTCCAGTAGACCTGTTAACGCTAACATTTTTGTTAGTTGCTCTCCACAATTTGCATATTTTGCAATTACCGCAACTGTTCAGTAGGTGACTCTTTTGGTCAATTTCTTCTGAACTTATGTCAAGGAGGATACCTCTTTGACTTCCCAAGTCCTTTCTTTATCCATGTAGGATTCCGTAGCTTGTTTTGTAGGGATATCACCGAAAAGGCCGCCCAGAGTCATTTTCGATGACAGCTCTTTAGGGATCTGACGGTGTAATCCTGGCAACAACTGCCAATATTCTTAGGCGTAGGGTTTACCCTAAACACACGAATGCCCCCGCCCTCATTTGAGGCACCCTGCATGGTCGCCCCCAACCCGTTCACCCCTTGGAGGGGTTTCAGTGGTTGGCGGCTAAGGGGTTTCACTTTTGACTTAGCCTTCATGATTTGAGGAAGTGGAAACGGTTTGAGACAATTTGTTTGTCTGGGCTTGCTACGGTGGACTAGTTGCGCGCAGAGTAGTACTCTGTCTGGTGGAGTGAGGCAAGCGTAGACCCTTCAATTATGGTCCGTGTACGCAAGCCTGCTGTCTGGTCTGACTTTGAGATGAGTAGGCCTTTTTTGAAGCCCCTCTATGATCCTTTTCGGATAGGCTTTATAATTTTGTGCAGGTGGCCCGCCAGAGAAGCGTCTGAAGCGGACGCGTTCTTCCACGGGCAGTCTTCCCCACCAGCTGTCCCATTCTTCCATTGCTGCTACCTCATCCCAGGAGAGCATGGCCGCCGCAAAAATTCAGCAAATTTCATTGAAAAACCAGTGATTTATGATTTTTCGTATTTTGAAACATCAAAAAATTGAGTTTTGGACAAAATTCAAAAAATTACGCCAAGCGCCAAAAATGGTCCCGAGGCACCGCCTAGACGGACCTTCATGCAAAAAATCAGCCATTTTCGTTGAAAAACCGAGGAGTACGGGCCTCGGACACACATATAGCCTCTTGGTGCAGAGCTGGCCCCGCAGGGTTGCCAGCCTGTGGAACCAGCTGCTGGAGCTGGCAATCCTGGGCACCCCGGCCACCTTTGCCAAGGCTGTGCGGAATCTGCCCTGAGCCCTGGCCTCCCTCTTTCGCTATTTCTTTCTGCTCCTCCTGCTCATCTTGTTTCAGCATGCTGTGATCGCCTCTACTGTCTTTCCCCAACTTTTGTCGTTGGAAGAAAACAAACAAACAAACATATATATACTAGTAATATAGGTCAGTGGCCGCGCTACGCGCGGCCACCTATTTAGTTAAAGTTATGTGACCAGTAATATAAATAATATAAAACTCCCTCGAGTATAATTACTTTTCAGACAAAAGAATTTTCAAATAGGCACAATTTTAGCCACAATAATTTTAGGCACAAGAATTGTAGGCACAATGAGACCCATTTTTGCATCGTGGCATTTCCAGCCACAACACAGCATTGGAAGGATCAAAGAACTTGAGGTGTTAACACTCAATGTCGATGCTCATCATTCGCATATCATGGGATAAATGCTGTTGCAATCGTGCCTTGAAGAATTACTTGATTCATCCCAAATACATCAGACTCCTGGGTAGGTCAAAAATCGAAAAACTGACATCAGTCAACTCATTTTTTTCAAATATTTTACAAAAAAACATTGAAAATTAACCATTGGATTTAAAGCAGAATTGTTGTAGCTTTGATTTAAAAAAAAGTCCGACAGCAAAAGTTAAAAAATGAAGGAGCTATGAAGTTTCAAAGTCAAAAAATGTCCAAAAATGGCAAAAATCGCCCCATTTTCAATTATTTCATAATTTAAAATTTTTCCATGCATGGAGCAGCCCAAAAAATATTGAATAACTCGTCAAAAGCCAAACGTAGAGCTATCATATGCCAAGATAACTAAAGAATCCAGGGCCTATTTCATTTTCAAAAGTTATGGTCGGGTCGGATGGCGATTTAACACTAGATTTGAGATATGGTCCAGTCGGCGACCCGACTGCAACTTGAAAGCTGTTCATTTTCAGCCGACCCGACCTAAGTTCAGGGTGTGGTCCTGTCAATTTAGGCGACCCTACCTACCCCTAGTCGCCTAGCACCCGACCTGATCTTTTCATATTATTTTGGCTGCCTTAAACCATAAAAACATAAATGTAGGCTTCGGTAAGCATATTTCCTTAAGACTAAAATGTAATTATTCTGCTTTGATTCTATAATATTGCAATTATGGTTGTATATTTGCAAACAACTAACACCACCCTTGTATTTTGATACTGCATTTAACTATCATCCCAGACATAGATTAAGGTTTTTAAAAGACAGACATACGATTAGGTTTTGTCTTAGGTTCTGTTTTAGGATTCTTCTTAGGACGGAGTGTCTGTAAGGCTTAATCATGTTAACAAACATCTGTAAACATCATCTCGAAACTTAATTTTTTCTTTCAGATACAGTCAAAATTTTTTGTCTCTGGATTTGAATTTAAGACCCAAACACCCAAATAAACGAGAAAGTAAGATTGATACTGTCAGGATAGATTGATTGTAAACTTCTGGTAGCTCTGGTAGCTTTTTTGTAATTTGAAATAAAATAAAAGTAAACAATTATAGGCCATTATCCCTTGTGCTCAGTTCAAGAGATGTTTCCATGGCGCATTTTGGGTTTCTCCAATCTTACATATGATTTCTCCATTTCCCTTGTTTAGAGCGGCACGAAAACCATCAATTTAGGGCCATTTGAGGTTTTGGAGAAGATGTTTGTTGATTTATAGCTCTTAACCTGATCAAACAGAAGTGCTTGGTAGGGTGTGATCTTTGTGATTTTTTTCCTCAAATTTTTGCACTAAAACTAAAAACCAAAACTGCTTGCCCCGCTAACTTGGAGCCCTATACCCACAGAAAAGTTTGAGCTTGATTGGAGGAGGTGCATTTTCAGGTATTCTGCCTTAAATATTCTATAAAATATTCTGTAACATTACCCTAGTCTTGGCCTTAAAACGCAGCTCAAAACACTGTTTACTCGCTTTACTTTAATGCCATCTTGACAGATCTACGATAAATAAAACACTTCCAAAAATTATATATCTGTTACCATCGGCAGGCCAAATGTAGTTCTCTTTTCTCCAAAAGTTGCAAAAGCCTCGAGTAAAAAGTCAAGGAAATACAATTTATACTACTGGAATCTGCTGCTTGGACAGTTGCATTTTGTTTTTGGCGCGCAGTTCAGTGTCTCTTTCCATGCGCGCCCAAAAACAAAATGCAGATGACGCAGCAGATTCCAGTAGTATAAATTGTATTTCCTTGACTTTTTACTCGAGGCTTTTGCAACTTTTGGAGAAAAGAGAACTACATTTGGCCTGCCGATGGTAACAGATATTTCTTCCACTTTTAATATAGTATAAAATGTATTAATACTAATTTTATAGATCAATAAACAAATTTTATTACATAAATAAATCACAAATAAAAAATAAAAAAATATATAAAAAATAAAAATAAAAAAGTTTATATATAAAAATATAAAAATAAAAGTTTCAAAAATTAAAATTGTTGGCAAACTAAGACATTTTTGAGAAATTTTCTTGGTTCATGCTTTGGGCGATTTTTGGCCTGCCGATTGCAATAGTTATTTTCTCAGCTTGAAACACACAAAATTCAAAATAAATGACTAACATGGATTCGAACCTGCCAGTTTCATTCAGCTGTCAAATCGCTTACACCACTACACCACTGGTACCGACTCCTTGGTGTAACTAAGGAGCTATCATTAAAGAAATATATGAGGCCCAGGGAGCCGGGGAGGGCGGGGAGGGGGGGGGGGGGAAGAAATGAATACCTACTATCGTCCATTGAATAGATGCGTAGGAGAAGGAGAAGAAGGAGAAGAAGGAGTTCGGACAAATGGTTTTTTGCATTTTTAACCATAAAATCAAACGTTTTGTGCAAAACTCAAAAGATAAACTATAGTCAATTCGATGGTGCTCTTTCCATTGCAAAAAGAATTATAACGATTGGAGCTTTCTGTGACGAGCAGCAGCCTTATCAAAATTGAGATCTAGCAATAACCCCCAAAACGTACACCTGGGTCGAAAAGAGGGGCTGGGCGCTGACACTTCGCTAACGCTCGCTCGCGCCAGCCCAATATGCTCATTCGCCCAAAACAAAACAGATACTTTTTTGTTTAAGGTTAAGTGCCTTGAAGCAGATAATTTTTCTATTTGTTTACCTGCCTTTAGATACCCATGAAATGACCCTTGAAAGGCCCTTGGACAGGATTCGTCCTTGAAAATCAGGGCAAAACCGCCTACCCGACCATAGATTGGGTCCTACAAGACCGTTCCTGCCCGCCCCAATCAAAATGAATTGGTTGTGGTCGCCGACCGAAACTGAGGGAATCCACAAATGGGGTTTCAGGCCTCCAGCCGACCCGACCATACCTTTTGAAAATGAAATAGGCCCAGGTGGCGCCGAGACCCCCCCTAAAATGGCATCACGCGTATTATATAAGATATGCGGAAAGATGGACGCAAAAATAAGGTAACTGGTTAAGCTGGCCTTGGCCGCCCGCCGCTTCGGGCAGGGCGCCAGAGCTCCTCCGGCCTACGGAGCTCTGACTGCCCTGCCCTCCGCGGCAGGCGGCCTTCGGCCGCGCAAAAATGGGAACTATTGAACTATCAGGTTAGCTTTAAAGGCACAATCCAAACTTTACCGGCTTATGACCAGAATCCCCCCCAAGGCTTCTACCCCCCCCCCCAACGTTTTACCCCCCCACCTGTGAAGTATCCCCCCACGTAAGTATCCCCCCCCCAAGTAAGTATCCCCCCCCAAAATCAGTAATCAATGTACGTATGATCATGCTTTCAAGGCGATTTTTGGTGTTTTTGCACTTGGGGGGGTTTTTGCACTATCCCCCCCCCCCAAATGCCAAAATCCCTTGATTGATGACCAGTATCCCCCCACCAAGTGGCATTTGGGGGGGGATAGTGGTCACCAAACTCATATACTGTTCTTGCTTGTATCTTGCGCTTAGTCACACCCGATGAATAGTTGATAACCTTTCTATCTTGCGCTTAGTCACACCCGATGTATAGTTGATAACCTCAAGAATACAAGGCAAATTTGGGGGGGGGGGGGCAAAACTCTTGGGGGGGGGGGGGGGCAAAACTCTTGGTTGGTCCAAAACTGGCTAGGGGGGGGTAGAAGCCTTGGGGGGGATCCTGGTCATCAGCCACTTTACCACCATCACCAAATTCAATTTACTCTGGATAGGTTGGTAGGGGATGAGCGTGAAAGGGTGCAATGTTAAGGATGTTTCTTCAAATCGCCTTTGGTTCAGAGATATGAGTCGATGAAAATTGAAATTTTATTAATTAGAAAAGGCTTCTATTTTCATCAAACCAAATTTAGCACAATTGCAGTGTTTGCTACACAGTTGAAACACGGGCAAAATGGGTAGAAACGTAAAATTTGTAACAATTGATATGTACTATAATTCCTGTTCTAAGGAAGACTGAAGGTCTTTGTAACATAGATTGAATGATAAAAATATAGTAACGATAGTTTTTAGGACGTATAACATCAAAAGCCAATTTTGAAGCACCTTCCGAAAATTATTTAGGCTATTTTCTCACTCTAAAATCGACCAAACTTTGCCTGTAGTTACTATGTTATAAATAATTGCATGAAAACATCAGCCTTCTGAGTAGGGTCGAAATGTAGGGAGCAAGTACATTTTGGGCTGCGCCATCTACAGCCCATCGATTTTATTGATTTTTAGTGGCTAAAAATTTCGGTTAACTATATTTCTAGCCATGACTGACCGGACCAAAGCGGACGTCAGAGCCTGATTTTTTAATGATTTTTTTGTCTCTCATTTTCCCTATTCCCCCTTTATAACATGGGAAACTTTGAGAATTTTTTTCTCCAAATTTTAAGTCAAAAGTGAAAAAACGGCTTAACAATGCAAGCTTACTTTGATGTTCCTAAACTACGAAAAAAAAATGAGGGCAATCGGTGAGGGTGGTAAAGTTTGGATTGTGCCTTTAAAAACGTTTTGAGCAGAAACTACTTTTTCACAAAAGCTTATCAATGGCGTTGTATCAGCAGGGACACTGAGCATATTATAATAGCAAAAGCAACAGGGCGACCATACACAGTTGTGAGACAGCAATCAGGCCTGCTCCTCCCTTTGCGCCTTCGTTGGCCTCTTGCTGCTGTGCAGTGGTAGGCAAGCCGAGACTGCGCTTAAACTCTGCCGCATTTCCCAGGTCGCAGCCTTTGTCCAGTGCCTGAATGGAAGAGTCTTTTAAAGTAGGCAATCAGGGTCGAATTGGCGCATAGAAACTTGCTGATAACCTGTCGATCGAATTCTGGAAATTTCGATTTATTTCAGTAATTTTGGAGAATTGATTGCTTATTTTGGGCGATTCACATTTTGAGCGCTCCTAAGTTCGCAAATGCAAGGCATAGCATACCTTCACTTGAGCTCGAGCAAGATTGAAGGCCAACAGTGAGCTGGTGAGGCCGCATTCCGGTTGGACAACCTCGCCCACGCATGGCAAGCCTTGCCTAAATTGTTCTTTATTCACTGGAGATGAAAAATTGATAAGATTTGAAATGCTTGACGATAAAAAATTGGAGAAATTCCTGAATAGGGGGCACGAAGGATTTTTGGGGGGCGGGGCATGGTGGCGCCCCCATCCTAGGAACCCTCTACGTTTTGCACACTTGTTAACTAAGAAACAAACAGGTCTAAGTAAAGTCAGAATCGTCAAAATAAAATAATGCTAACATTTGGTGAATTTGGCATAAACTTTTCAATTTTCAGAGTGTTTCAGATGAAATTTGCCTGGCGCGAGGGAGCGGAGTGAACCGTCAGCGCCCAGCCCCGGATCTCTTTTCAACCCAGGTGTACGTTATTGGAGTTATTGCTAGATATCAATTTTTTGATAAGGCTGCTGCTCGCTGCTCGGCACAGTGAACGAATTCCTTCTCCTTCTCCTCCGCATCTATTCAATGGACGATGGTAGGTATTCAACCGGCCTCTACTAAAGGCATCAATCGGAAAGGTCTAATGGTAATTCCATGCAATTGATATGGGCTAATTAACTGTTTCGCTTTTTTCACCTTAAAAGTGGATGAAATATCTGGTACCATCGGCAAGCCAAAATTGAACCTATTTTCTTCCAAAAATTGGATTACCCCGAGTTCAAAGTCAAAGAAGTACACCTACTACTAGTTTGAACCTGCTGAGCCACCTGCAATTTGTTTTTGCATGCAATGGAAAGGAACTGCGGGCTAAAACGAAATGCACTTGTCTTAGAAGAAGATTCCACTAGTAGTAGGTCTATTTCTTTGTCTTTGAACTCGGAGCAATCGAATTTTTGGAGGAAAAGATATTCAATTTAGGATTGCCGATGGTACCAGATAGTGTTTTTTGGGAGGCATGCACATGGTATGGTATGTCTGCCGCCCCATACATATCCGAAAAGCGAAAGGAACGCAGGACACCCAAAAATTTTATTGGATAGATTGAATTTATGGTCGCATTTAGTGAATACGTTGGCGCTGACTCATGATCAGCTTCAACTCCTTTAAAAAGGGGCTCTTTATGCCATAATCTTCCTTCCATTCCCCTGGTAGCAAACTGCTAAGCAGAGCAGACCTGGCAACGAGACAGATGGCGGCGCCGTCCATGCTGTCACTTTCTGGGGTTCTTTTGCCTTCCACGCACTCTTCCAGCAGTCCTCGTTTCCCCATCAGACACTCGCCTGCTGAGCTCATCCAGCTGCTCTGAAAACCAGGCTTTGTCTAGGCTTCTTCATTGTCTAGGCTAGCGGTGACTAGATGGATAATTAATGTTCAAACTCGTAGGAAATGGAATGAAAACTATCGATTGTCATGGTATGATCATATGCGCTGTGCTGATAGCCATGGGGTTCAACGACGAAGCGAAATTTGTGGTGCCAGACATGAAATAACTTCCATTTTCCATTTGCTCAAGAAAGGTGAGAGACCTTGTGGTCCACACAATAACTCTTCAGAGCAGCAGCAAAGGAGTCGAGGAAGCCATACTCGCACTCCGGATAGGCCTCCACGCAGGTCATCACTGCTGGGTACTTCTCACAATTCCTCTAAAACAAACCAGACGGCCTTCTGAATCGCAAAATATTCCTTTTCCCAGCCATTCAAATGTCACGAGCCTACATGCGTGGCTGAATAACAAAAATACCAAATGGGCTACAAAACCATTTTATTAGTACCAACTACCCTAGTCCCAACTGTCCGCTTCGCCACAGGTCCCAGCCAGTTGGCAACCTCAAAGGCGGCCTTATTAGCAGGCATGCGCCCGATTTCCGCGGAAATATCCAGGGCGGCGAGGCACTCGGTCAGGCCCTCCGCGTCCTCCGGGCGGGGGCAGGCGGGCGTGAGGATGTCCGCAGCCCCAGACAGGGCCACGGCGTCCTCCAAATGCTCCTCCACCACCTCTAGCAGCCCCTCCACCACACTCTCCAGCGGACGCTCTGGCAAAGGCCGCACCAGCTTGCACCCGTACAGCGTGAACAAGTAGCGCAGGATCTGAAGAATGAAGATGGCTCATTCATGCTTCTCTCACTTCTCACTCAGTAAAGTCGGTTAGGCCCTCCGCGTCCTCCGGGCGGGGGCAGGCGGGCGTGAGGATGTCCGCAGCCCCAGACAGGGCCACGGCGTCCTCCAAATGCTCCTCCACCACCTCTAGCAGCCCCTCCACCACACTCTCCAGCGGACGCTCTGGCAAAGGCCGCACCAGCTTGCACCCGTACAGCGTGAACAAGTAGCGCAGGATCTGAAGAATGAAGATGGCTCATTCATGCTTCTCTCACTTCTCACTCAGTAAAGTCGGTTAGGCCCTCCGCGTCCTCCGGGCGGGGGCAGGCGGGCGTGAGGATGTCCGCAGCCCCAGACAGGGCCACGGCGTCCTCCAAATGCTCCTCCACCACCTCTAGCAGCCCCTCCACCACACTCTCCAGCGGACGCTCTGGCAAAGGCCGCACCAGCTTGCACCCGTACAGCGTGAACAAGTAGCGCAGGATCTGAAGAATGAAGATGGCTCATTCATGCTTCTCTCACTTCTCACTCAGTAAAGTCGGTTAGGCCCTCCGCGTCCTCCGGGCGGGGGCAGGCGGGCGTGAGGATGTCCGCAGCCCCAGACAGGGCCACGGCGTCCTCCAAATGCTCCTCCACCACCTCTAGCAGCCCCTCCACCACACTCTCCAGCGGACGCTCTGGCAAAGGCCGCACCAGCTTGCACCCGTACAGCGTGAACAAGTAGCGCAGGATCTGAAGAATGAAGATGGCTCATTCATGCTTCTCTCACTTCTCACTCAGTAAAGTCCTTCTTCACGCAAAAAGAAGAAAACGCAAAAAAGAAAACAACAAAAAAAACAACACACTTACAACAAACACAAAAACAAAAACAAAATATTTATTAAAAATTATTTTTTTTTCCTATATTTAATAATTCACACTTATTTACTCACATACCATCTAATAAATAAATAAGAAAGAAAAAGAAAAAAAAAAAAAAAAAAACATAACTTATTATTATAATATTTTTATATATATTTTTTTTTTAGTTATTTTTCTATTAATTATTATTTATTTATAAGTATTTTTTTTTTTATTAAATATTAATAATATAAAACTATTATTATTTTTTTTTTTTATTAAACTATTTTATTTTTATTATTATTTTTTATTATTCAGAATAATTTCCATTATTTTTTTATAACCTATGTTTTAGGTTTAGCTTTTTCATTCCTAGGTTTTTTTGGATTTATACTTAGGTTTTAGGGGGTATAGTTAATCTAGTGTACAGTACAATACAGTTTCAATTGTGCGTTTTCAAATAGCGTCCAGTACAGTACAGTTTTTTTTTCTAATAGCATCCAGTACAGTAGTTTTTTTTTCTACTAGCATCCAGTACAGTACAGTTTTTTTTTCTAATAGCGTCCAGTACAGTACAGTTTATTTTTTTCAATATTTTTTTCATGTAACATACAGTACAGTTTCGATTTTTAGTTCTTATAAGGCGCAGTACATTTCAAAATGTACTGAACACTATTTGAGAAAAAATAAACTGCACTGTACATTAGATTAAATGCACTACCTCGTGTGTTAAAATAGGGCACAGTACAGATTTTTTTTTCAAACTGAACTGTACTCTATAAGAGATAAAAAATGTAAACTGAACTGTACTCTTCTTGACATAAAAAATGCATTTTTTTGCGCGGCCGAAGGCCGCCTGCCACGGAGGGCAGGGCAGTCAGAGCTCCGGAGGCCGGAGGGCATGGGTGCGGAGGCCCCGGAGCGTAGCCTAGCATGCGAAGCATGCTAGGCGAAGCGTAGGGGCCGTAGCACCCATGCCCGGAGGCCGGAGGAGCTCTGGCGCCCTGCCCGAAGCGGCGGGCGGCCAAGGCCAGCTTAAGCAGTTACCCCATTTTTGCGTCCGTCTGTCCGCATATATATATATATATATATATATATATATATATGTGGTTCCGGGGCCGGGCCTCCGCGGTTTTTCAACGAAATTGCCTAATTTTTTGCATGAAGGTCCTTCTGGGTGGTATCTCCAGGCCATTTTTTGGGATGGGCGTAATTTTTCGATTTTCGCCCAAAACTCAATTTTTTGATGTTTCAAAATACGAAAATTCATAAATCACTTGTTTTTCAATGAAATTGGCTGACTTTTGGCAGGTACGTCCATCAAGGTGATATCTTGAAGCTGGCAAAAGGAATCTCCGAAATATTAATTATTTCCCGATTTATGGCGAAAAACCTAAAATCTTGATGTTTCAAAAATTCGAACATCCATAAATCGATGGTTTTTCAATGAAATTGGCTGACTTTTGGCAGGTACGTCCACTAAGGTGATATCTTGGAGCTGGCAAAAGGAATTTCCGAAATATTAATTATTTCCTGATTTATGGCGAAAAACCTAAAATCTTGATGTTTCAAAAATTTGAACATCGATAAATCGATGGTTTTTCTATGAAATCAGTTGTATTATGGCATGAACGTCTATCAAGGTGGTAAATTGAAGTTCAGAAAAGGACTTTTTAAAATGTTTATTATCTCTTCATATTTAGTTAAAAACCTAAAATATTGATGTTTCAAAAATTCGAACATCCATAAATCCCTGAGTTTTTAATAAAATCAGCTCACTTTTGGCAGTGATTCATATGGGTGGTATAGTAATGTTATTTGAGGTTTTTATTTGGACCAAAGGCCGCGCATCTTGGCGATAGCCGAGTATACCTTGTTATCTCAGCTAAGGCCCAGTACAGTTTTTTTTTCAAACTGAACTGCACTCTGTTTGATCACCAAAATTTGATATGTCAACTAATGTCCAGTACAGTTTGGGTTTTTGCAAACCGAATCTCAACTAGCGTCCAGTACAGTTTGGTTTTTTGCAAACTGAACTGCACACTGTTTGATCACCAAAATTTGCAATATCAACTAGTGTCCAGTACAGTTTAAACTGTACTCGACATTACTTGAGATAAAAAAATGAAAATGAACTGTGCTCTTCTTGACATAAAAAATGAATTGGGCTGGCGCGAGCGAGCGTTAGCGAAGTGTCAGCGCCCAGCCCCTCTTTTCGACCCAGGTGTATGTTTTGAGGGTTATTGCTAGATCTTAATTTTGATAAGGCTCTAGCGCCTCACAGGAAGCTTAAATCTTTCTGATTCTTTTTGCATTGGAAAGAGCAACATCGAATTGACTATAGTTTCTTTTTTGACTTTTGCATGAATCGATTTATTTTCCCATGAAAAATGCAAAAAACCATGTGTCCGAACTCCTTCTCCTTCTCCTCCGCATCTATTCAATGGACGATAGTAGGTATTCATTTCTTCCCCCCCATCCCCTTCCCCGGGTCCCTGGGCCTCAAGTATTTATTTAATCTTAGCTCTTCAGTTACACAATCAAGTCATGTGGACCAGTGGTGTAGTGGTGTAAGTGATTGTGCATATGACTGAAACTCGAAGGTTCGAATCCTTCTCAACCATTCGTTTTTATTTTTGTTTGTTTGAAGTTGAGAAAACAACTTGTACCATCGCCAGGCCAAAATTAAAGCTATTTTCTCTCAAAAATCGACTGCCCTGAGTAAAAGTAAAGAAATTTCTGTAAAATAAGTTGTGCCAAACATTTTGCATTGTATTTTCAAATTCGAATTTACAAGTTTTTTTACATTTTTTTTATTTCGAATAAAATTTTAATTAAATATATAATCAACAATATAAAATTTGTATTTATACATTTATACATTAAAAGTGGAAGAAATATCTGGTACCATTGGCAGGCCAAATGTGGGCTCTTTTCTCCAAAATTTGCAATTGCCTCGAGAAACAAGGTGTTATCGGCTATCGCCAATAGATGCGCGGCCTTGCTCAACTTCTGCAGCCATGGAATGAAATAAATCATCAGGTGGGCTCAATTAATGCTAATGAATGTCAAACAAAAATAAAAGTCATAATAATATGTCTAGTTTAGGTTTCTGAGGCATTTGAAATGATATTAAAAAAGTAATAAAACAAAAATACAATTTTTCGAATTTTTTTCGAATTTCAAGGCCACCATTTTCGAGGTTTTTTGATCATAAATCCAGAACAAATCAAAATGACGCCATGCGCAGAAAAACCCTCCTAGCGACCACCCAGACGGACCTTCATGCAAAATTTTAGCCATTTTCATTGAAAAACCGTCGAGTCCGGGCTCTGGAACCACACATATATATATATATATATATATATATGCGGACAGACGGACGAAAAATGGGGTAACTGTATAAGCGGGCCTTGGCCGCCCGCCGCTTCGGGCAGGGCGCCAGAGCTCCTCCGGCCTCCGGGCACGGGTGCTACGGCCCCTACGCTTCGCCTAGCATGCTTCGCATGCTAGGCTACGCTCCGGGGCCTCCGCACCCATGCCCTCCGGCCTCCGGAGCTCTGACTGCCCTGCCCTCCGCGGCAGGCGGCCTGCGGCCGCGCAAAAAGTCAAGGAAATACATTTCCTACTAGTGGAATCTGTTGCGTCATCTGCATTTTGTTTTTGGGCGCGCATGGAAAGAGACACTGAACTGCGCGCCAAAAACAAAATGCAAGTGTCCAAGCAGCAGATTCCACTAGTAGGAAATGTTTTTCTTATCTCAACTAAGGCCCAGTACAGTTTTTTTTTGGAAACTGAACTGTACACTATGGAAACTTAACTGCGCACTATTTGAAAATCAAACTGTACTGTACTGGACACTATTTGACACATGATACAGTTTTTTCGAAAATAGGGTACAGTACAGTTTCATCTTGTTTCATGTAATATACAGTCCAGTTTTTTGATTTTACTGTACTGCGCACTATTTGAAAATCAAAAAAAAACTGTACTGTACTGAACACTATTAGAAAAAAAAACTGTACTGTACTGAACGCTATTAGAAAAAAAACTGTACTGTACTGAATGTTTTTAGAAAAAAAAACTGTACTGTACTGGATGCTATTAGAAAAAAAAACTGTACTGTACTGTACTGGACGCTATTAGAAAAAAAAACTGTACTGTACTGGATGCTATTTGAGACAAAATAAACCGTACTGTACACTAGATTAAATTTACCCGGTTTTAGGTAGGCTATGCAAATGCTAAAGAAATTAATTCAGTGGAATCAACCTACTGTCCCAGCTGTTTTTATCGTTGTTTGCCTGACAAGCTTAATCAAATACTTATTTTATTACGAGCCTTAAAAAAGGGTGAATAAAAATGTTACCCGAGTACAGGCAGCAACGGCGGGGTCGCTGGCAGCTTTGTAGAGACAGGAGAGCTGTTCCTGGTTGACATCCAAGGAGGCACAGACGGAGGCCAGTATTACGCCTGCCTTCCAAGCTTCGAACGGCTTGCAGCCTTGATAGAGTTTGAAGCGCTCCGAGCAGTCTGCCAAATATATTCTATCCCTTTCGCTTTTCTTTGCAGATATTGTGCACCCCATCATTTTCTAGCAATCCTACCTTTAGCAAAAATACATATGCTCTCGCTCTCTAAGGGATTAACTAGCTGCCATATACCGCCTGCTAATATACTTTAGACTTTAGTGGTAGAGAATACTGCAAGAGACTTTAAGCATCCTATGATAAAATTGCATTCAAAAATATTGGGAATTTGCTGAGTCTGGCAACTACATTGGCAGTTTGCTAAATCCTAATTACGATCATAAAATCCAAAGTGCGACGATGACTGACATCTATGAATTTTCGGAAGTGATACAAGTGAACCGATAAGCTTAGTAGTATTGTCACAGGCAGCTATCACATCTGCTCCGTCCATTATGGACACCGGGTCCAACTTGCCGTGGGCCAGATATTTCGCAGTGCACTCCTAAACAATTCATTATTCTTGGTCTGCAAGCATACGTGTCCCGACCCCCCCCCCCCCCGAAGCAACCAACCAACTTTTTGCCTGGGACCCCCCCCCCCCCCGACCCCCCCCGACCCCCCCCCCCCCGCTCCCAACCAACCAACCAACTTTTCCAAGTAAGTGCCCCGGGGGCCCCGGTCCTTTCAAGCAACCTATTTTTCCAAAATTTTGACAAAAATTTGGTACTTTTATAGCCAAAAACTGAAAATTTCGCTTGCTGGCGCAAGTTTAGTATAAAATTATCATGTTTTAACAAAATTTCCTTAAAATTACCCTATTTTTGGCAAAATTTCTTCATTACTCTTTTATATCAACAAAATTTAGACAACCCTCCCATAACCCCCACCGGTGGGGGGTGGGGGCCCCCGGGGGGGGGGGGGGGGGGGGGGGGGGGGGGGGGGGGCTCACAACCAACCAACTTTGACCTTGAAAAACCAAACCGGGGGGTGGGGGGGTGGGGGGTGTAAAATCAACCAACTCCGGGGGGGGGGTTCCTTTTTTAGTAGGGACACGCATGTCTGCAAGCTATCTCAGATTTAGTCACAAGTTTTGACCCAATAGATTTAGCCCATTTAGGCTTATAATTAGGAGAACTTTTTTACGCTTATTTTCAAGCAGATAATTTGGCAGAAAATGAAGGAAACCCCGGCCTCTGGCCTGTGGGATGGACAGAATTTCTCCGGCATTTCTTCGTCAGGGGCGAGTGGCGAACGAATGTCGCACTTGAAGTTGACGAAGTAGGCCGTCACATGCTGCAAGCTGCGCCATTCTCAGGCGCAAGAAATTTGTAGCTGACTAAAATCAGTCACTGGCAGGACAAAGATTCACTAAACTTATACTGCCTTCCCTCTCAGAGCCTAAAAACTCAGATTTGCAACTGTCTACATTGCTTTACGCAATTTAACTGACAACTGACGTCACTCTGACTAGCATGGGTCTTTTTGCCCAGGTTGTCTTGGCCTTTTAATGGGAGCAAAGGGTGAAAAAGAATAATACTGATGATAAAAAACCAGCCACCAGCAAAGCTAGTAAGGGGGATTGGCAGACCCTGTAGACAAGGTGATAGGCTGGCTCGCCGCACTTTTCCTGAACGGGGCCATTGTAGCAGTGGACAATCTCCTCTAGGCCAGGGCAATAGGAGTCCCAGTTCGCCCGCAGTGCATAGTCCGCTTCATCAGCCAGTTCTTCGAAGCGCTGTCAAGACCAGCTGGATTTTAAAGCTTTCAACGATTTGTTTTGTTTTTAATTTTTTCAATATTTAATTGTGACACTCTCGAAACAATTCGAATAAATGAAAAAAGGCCAACTAAAGATGAAGAACAAAAATAACATAGCATAAAATAGAAAAAGGGGGGTCTTCAGGCAGCCTGTGATACATAAATCTTAGAAAAATGTGAATGCATAGCTATCAAAATTTCCTCTAAAATGTGCATAATTCCTCAATTTATCGTGATTTGTCTCCCATTGCCAGTCCTTAGCCAGCCTCAGGCCCCCTAGCTGGCAGAAACCTTGGAGCAGGCTGCAATGGATGGCTGGGAAGCTGCTTGACGTAGACAGTCCGCTGTAGGCTCCCCAGTCTCTAGACGGCAGGCCACGTTAAGCACACTGCTTAGGCGGCCTGCCTTCACCGCCACACAGCCCCCACCGAACAGCCCTCCCTCCCCATCCACACCCGACCAGGCACAAGCTGCAGGGCAAACTAACCTCAAGCCCGCAGAATAACATACACCAGAAAGCAGCGATTTCAAAATGGAGAGCTCGAGGGGCTCAGTACAATCGATTGCCGCTAAAAAAATCATTTTTCTATGCACTAACAATAACTAAACATGTAGGTGTAATAGCCTTGAGCAGGCATAATGCCGTGGCACGACGTTTCATTACCGCTACGCTTCATCACCGTGACGGTTCATCAAAATGACGGTTCATCACCATGATGGTTCATCACAAGCCCGATAATAAATTTTCCCCTATTTCTTAAGATTCAACCATGGTTTCTTTCATCTAGGTTCTTGGAGATGAACCGTCGCAGCGTTGAACCGTCGTTTTGATGAACCGTCGCGGTCATGAACCGTTGTGGTGATAAAGCATCGTGGAAGCGCATAATGCAGGGAAGTAAAAGGTGCGTACAGGAGATGTTGGAGCTGACAGCGCAGATGCGCTCCAGATCCCCGTCCTGCACCACAGTGACCGGGTGAAAGGCCGCCCCGGGGGCGTAGAGTTCAAAGCACTCCTGCAATTCACCATCATCATCTGCCGCATCAAGAGCTCGCTTTACCGGGGCTTTTTAAAGATTAATTTGAAAGATTCGGCGTTTTCAAAAGTTTGATTCGAAAGATTGTGTTGGTAACGGTGCACCGCTTGGCCAAAACTTGAGCACTATTTCGACCCAATTCGACTGCAGTACTTAGCATGAAAGATGTTTAATATTTTCTGTCAAAAACAGCAAATAGTTGTAATAAGAGCTTTTAAGGTTTTTTATGCGCATTTCGATTGGATTGTTGGAAGCTCATTGGACCTGGGAAAAGTCAGTGTCTTGGGGGCAGTGGAAATCGCGCTCCTGAGCATTAACAACTAAGCCAGCCAAGTCGAGCACTAATAGCAAAACGAGCGGCATTTTGCTTAAACAAGTTCAACTGCCACTGCCCTTCCCAAGACAAATTTGCAGCCGTTGCTGAGGACAGGTTTTGGACGTCCTTGATTTTTTGTACCACATATTGCCCTCTTACTCCCAGCCTACTCCCCAAGACCAATACCGAATTTTGAGTTTTGCACGAGGTATGATGGGCAAGGAACTTCTCAAGGGTCCGAATGGTGGTTTTACCCCCCAATGCTTGGCCCAAGCTTTGCTCTAAAAAGTGACTGGAAAAGCTTGAGCTGTTGGGAGAAATGGTGCTGAGCTCTTGAACAAGCGCCATTTTTGGGTCCGATCACGAAAACAGAATCACCTTACCGCATATAATTTCGCCTTCAGAAGTTGGCGGGGAGTTTTCGCGCGTTTGACCACTGCAACTGAATTCATGGCCTTCTAGGGTATGTTGTACTATGTGGTCTTTTATTTTTCTTTGTGCAACAACCAACACTGAATCTATTAAAGGCTTAGGCTTAGTCAAACTGCGTAGGCTTCGCTCGAACTCGTGGCAACTGCGTAGGCTTCGCTTACGAAGCATTAAAGTTGAATGCAAACTAGACCAGCAACTGTGTAGGCTTTGCTTGCAAAGCTTTAAAAAGCTGAACGCTAATTTGCGGACTCACAAAAATAAAAGACCATATAGTACAAAATAGCCGCTTTCAAGTTTAGCTTCCATCTCAAATTAGCTAAGATATGTTACTTTGCATGGATTTGCTTTTGTTTCCCTCAGATTTCGGTAAACCTCGATGCTAGTTTTCGACTATTATTCAACTGGACATGACGAGTGAACTCATGGAAGGTTTTTCTTTTTCTAGAACACCATGGCGAATGTGGCAGAATTTACCAAAACCACCTCCGATGAACTCAAGGACTTTACCAAAAGCTCCGAAGCCGAGTGCGTCACGGAAATTCGGATTATCGGAGGTCTTCAGGTACCCACTGCGCTGATAAAAGCAGTATGCAAGAAAGTCGACCATTCCAGTCATAACACTTTTGCTCCAACCTTTTAAAAACATAAATGATAGCCAAGATTTACCAGGCTGTTTAGCGTTTTATCCCAAAACATCTACATTTGCTCACTTACACATTTTTGAGTTTTGAAGGAAATTGGGTACAATCTTACAAGAGCTTTTTGCGCGGCCGAAGGCCGCCTGCCGCGGAGGGCAGGGCAAGAGCCGGGGGGCAGGGTGCGGAGGCCCCGGAGCGAGCCTAGCATGCGAAGCATGCTAGGCGAAGCGTAGGGGCCTCCGCCCCGTGCCCGGAGGCCGGAGGAGCTCTGGTGCCCTGCCCGAAGGCGGGCGGCAGGCAGCTTAGCAGTACCCCTTTTTGCGTCCGTCTGTCCGCAATATATATATATCTATAAATACGCGGATGCTTTGGAGGGGTCTGGGGCTCCCTGATTCTTTTATATGGCATGATAGCTTATGAATCGGTCTTGAAAGTATTATATTTTTTGGGGTTATCCTGCGCGATTATGTAAAAGAAAATGAAAGTTGGCTTTTGCGATTTTTGGGCATTTTTCTTTGGACTTCATAGCTCCTCCAATTTTCAACATTTTTGTCGGACTTTTTTTTAAATTAAAGCTACACAGTTTGCAAGAGGTTTTTTCAAAGATTCAAAAAAAAAAACAAAAAAAAAAAAAAAAGAGAAAAGCGGTAAAGGAGCCTGAAGGGCAGGAAAACGAAGAGCAGGCGCAAGAACTTCCTGAGAGCAATAAAGGCCCTCCCAAAAGCCAACCCAGGCACCCACCCTAACCGTCTTTGACCACTTTGACCCTGAACTCTCTTCCAGTGACCTAACGGCGCCTACCGTGCGGGCCATCAGCGAGCGCTGCAAAAAGCTGGAGAAGATGCACCTGCACCATACTACAATTAAAGCCAGCCTGCCGCCGCAGCTTCAGCGCCTTTTCCTTCGCGACTCTTGGGTCCACCACCTCAAACCTATTTCAATCCTTCCCTCAATTTTTGATTGCAGACGCCGTTTAACTACAACTGGCCCAGCCAGCTACGAGTTCTGTCACTGGCCTACCACACCTACCTGGAACTGAGGCCATCCTCGGGCATCCTCAGCCTGCGCCAGCTTCAGGACCTGCGGCTCGTCTACCCTTGGAAGGTGTCAAGTTTTCGTTGAGAACGGCCAAATGACTGCTGGAATAATGGTTGAAGACGCCGCACTCACAGCTGGAGCGCATTCCACAGGCTCTGGGCCGCCAGCTGCGACGCTTGGATCTCATCGAACACAACCTACAGAACCCAGACCGCCAAGGGCCCAACCAGGTTCATCCAGCGGCCAAGCCTACCTTTTTCGTCAAATGTAAAAATCAAAACTCATCATTTAGCTAAATGGGGCCTTTCTTTGTTAGGACAATGCCACGGTTGTACCGACTGCAGGAGGAAATTGAGCGCAATAATCAGCAATTGCTTGGGGGAAAAGTGAGGCAGAAATGGCTAGAAAAGAGTAGGAGCTCTTGCAGGCTGCCGCGCCTCCAGGACGTCATGCCTCCGACATGCTCCAGCAGATAAGCAAGCACTGCAAACAGCTCGAGGTTATAAGCTGTTCAAAAACCCACCAAAATAAAGCGTGAGCAGTATCATGAGCTGATGGTGTAATAGTCGGCAATTTTCAGACCCTGACCTGGGGCGAGGTTCACCCGAAAGAATTTCGCGGGCTGGAGTTTGTGCTGAAGCTGCGGGTGAAGCACCTGCGTCTCGTCGTTGTGCCTCCCGAGTACTCCGAGGAGCCCGAGCCTATCGTTCAGTTTTTTACCCCTTTTCTTGGCTCCATTCTGCAATAAGAAAATACGGCATTTTGTATAATTGGGGCTTTTTTAAATGGAGTTACAGAATATTACAGCTTTTTAAAAAAACTAAGGTTTTGCGAGCGAAGCCTACGCGGTTGCCATGACTCACGTCTATTGACTAAGCCTAAGCCTTTCATAAATTCAGTATTTTGTTTTTGCTATCAGTGCCGGTTGGTGCACGAGGAAAAATGAAAAACCCAATTGTGAAAAATGCCCGAAAATTCTTAAATTTAGGAAAGCATCGAGTGGCTGGATCAGCTGGGCAGCATGACTTCGCTGGAAAGCCTTACGCTCATTCCCCGACCAGCAGCAATTTCTTCACAGATTGCTCATGCCTTTCAAGAAGCGCACCCACCGATTCAGGTTGTTTTTTGGAGATTTTTATTGCATTCTACTATGCTCTGACAGTAGACAATAATGACAATAATCGCCGCGTGCTTAGTGAAGAATGATTCATCATGAGCCTTGACTTTTGCATTACCTATTAGATTGTGGCAGGTGGAGGTAAAATCGGACTGGAAGCACAAAGTGCGTCGCCCGCCGTGGAAGACGCCGGAGCAGGAGGCCGAAAGTCGACAATTCCACGGTCGTATACCTCTATCTTGATCCACCTTATTTTCTCTTCATCTTCCACTCTTCATCTTTTCATTCTTTCGGCGTTGCGAATGTTCTATGGAGCAGATGGGATGGGATGTTATCGGGGCAGCCTTTTCTCTTCCTTATTTTTCCAGATTTCGCTTTGAGCAGAGGCTAGAAAGAGAACCGAGACTCAAATGTGCGTTGAAATTCATTCTTGGGTTATACCTAATTCCCGTCGTATAATGCACAGCTATGGTGTCACGATGTCGGTGCTTCAGTATTCTTGTCAAGAGCCGCTTCTCCTTCCATGTTTTGGTGACTTGTGTATTTTTTTTCGTTTTGCTCTGTTTTGAGGGCTTGAAGTCGCAAAGGAGGATTTCAAAATTTGTCACTGTTCGATTGCCACGGCTACGCCAGCAGTTCTAGGTTTCAGACAAGTTTGCTTTCAGCCTTTGACTTTTATCAAAGGGGAAGGGGGGCTTCCTTGGGGAAGGCTTCCTCAAAGCTCTTCGACACCGCTTCGTAGGTCTGTCCCTTCCGCCAGTCGATGATCTAGGTTTGAAAGATTTGAAATTTGCCCCAAAAGAAGAAGAGGGGACTGACCTTCCGTTCAGCGACCATCTCCCCATTGGGATTGGCCGCATCCTTGGGCGGGAGCAGGGCGAGCCAGACGATGGAGTCCGCCCCCTGCGCCGTCGTCAGGCGCCCCTTCTGACTCGTCATGTCCGTGTTCACATAGCCCGGACACACCTGCAAACACTTCCCATCCCAATCCTCCTTTTTGAAAATGAGGACGGTGTAGTAATTACGGCATTGATGAGGACATCAGGACGAGCAGGCTCCCGCTGCATCTGCTTGGCTTGGATGGCTGTGAGAGCGATGAGAGCAAGCTTGGACATCCCATAGGCTGTGTCCGCAAAGCCAGCCTCCTTGTGCTCACCCGTCTGGGCCAGCCTCAAGGATACCCTCAACTGACAGCAGAGAACGTGAGAACAGGAGCCAATGGGACTGGATGAAGCGGTTGATAAGAGCGTCCACGTCCTCAGCGCTGGCGGCCTGGGCGAAGGCAGAACGAATGGGTGCAGAGCATCGGTTCTGTGCGATGGTGCCCATGCGACTGGCAACGGCCACCACTCGGGCCCCGGGAGCCAGCAGCGGGTAGAGGGCCTCGCAGACTCGCTTGGTGCCGAAGTAGTTCGTGTCGTTGGTCACCCGGGCCTGCTCTGCGAACGGTGCTGTGGAGTCGTGCTGCAAAGTGGGTGTTGAGGCTGGGAAGCAGATGGCTAGTTGGATTTGCTGTTGCATTAGGACAAAGGGGTCAAAGAGAGCGATGTCGATGTGGATTGAGCGACCTTGTAGGCAATGCCGGCATTGTCGACCAGGATGTCCAGACGTCCGTGCTCAGTCTTCAGGTAGTTCCTGGACAGTGGGTGAGCATACATTGGAATGATGGACACTGATAATCAGAGCAGAATGGGAGAGGAGACTGAAGAAGGTTAGGTAACGCAAAGGCAGCGATGCTTTCGGGTTGTGTGATGTCGAGCTGGTGGTAGCGTATTTTCTGGCCGCTCCGGCTTCCCAGTTCTGCCTTGGCGCATTCCAAGGCAGCTTTACCAAGCTCTTCGCTTCGAGCTTCATATCATTCGCTTAGCTTCTGCTCAGGGAACAGGGAAAGAATAGAAGACAAGTGAGATAGACTAGTCCATCCAGCTGTTTTGCCAGCTCCTTGACAACCTGAAGTCCGATTCCCTTGTTGGATCCTGTTACCTAAATATTATGATCAGTTAAATTGGCACGTAATCTTAGTTTTTATGAACCACGGCGATTTTGGCCATTCTACTTCAGCTTTTTTCCAACTCTTAGGTTACGAAAATTGCGCTGGTTGAGACAGCCCGCGTTGCAAGTTAATATTGACTTTGCCATAGAGTGCGCAGTTTTACTTTCGTTTCATGACAACGTGCGTTGCTACCAAAAAACAGCAAAACTTAGATTTTACTAGTTTTTTGCTAGAATGCTAAAAATGCTAAAAAAAACCGATTCAGCTGCAGTAAACATGGTTCCGACCCCTTTTGCTTAGCCACGATGCAAGCTTACCAGTAGCGGTGAAGCAAACGAATGGCTAGCAGACTATTTCTGTGGAATGCGCCCTAATTGTCATGCAGCCAAAGTTGAAGCGCTCAACAACTCTGATTGATCACGCAAGCCATGGCGGGTGAGCATAAAAATGAGTTTAGAGGAGGAAAGGGAGGATGGCTTTGCGGTTTCTTGGATAATCGGGGAAGTCGGCGCGGTAGGCACGGTGCTTGCCCAGCGCCCAGATGGCCATCTGTCCGAAGCCCACCAGACAGAACAGCGCTCCTTCAACCCTCATACCTCCTTCCCTTCCTACACCAGGAGGGCTGCGACCAGTGAGAGTCTGGGTCATCACGGCGAAGGAGAGCCAGGCAAGGCCTTCGTAGGTGTAGTTGGGGCAGGATACCAGGTTGAAGAGCTGTGTGAACGGGTTGCCCGTCGCCTAGATCACAGCTTCATTCTCTGCCTGGCAAGGGAAAGACAGGCTGGAGGAACCCGGGGGATCTTGCGAAGCTTGCTGCCTGGTGGGCGAAGGTCGCGCAGGGCAAGATGGATGGAGAGGTTACCTAGCTCCGCAATCAGGAACACCACCGCTGCCGAATACACCTACACAGCTCTTGCACTGCCTCACTCCCTTGAAGCAGCTTGCAGACGAGACTGACCTGGAGATTGCCGAAGGTTGGCGGGGTGTAGAGGGGGTGGCAGACGAAGTAAGCCACGTAGGCCGCGAAACCCCAGTAGTAGCCGCTGTTCTGCAGCCACTCTCATTCTCTCCTGTGCCTAGAAGCATAGGAGGAGAGGTGCCTTGAAGATGTTGAAGAGGGGCATGGTGCCCTTGCTGAAGCGGTGCACGAACATGGTCTCCAGCAGCCTCTTCCCGAAGTGCAGGCTCCAGCAGACCAGTGCCAGGTTCACCACAGACGCCATCCGCCCTCAATTCCCTTCACTCTGAAACCACCTCAACGAGCCAAAGAGAGCCTGAGAACTGTTGGCGGCATCGCCGTAGACGATCCAAGGACGGGCGTAGAAGAGGGGGAAGATGAGGAAGGGCCCGGCGTACTCCACCATGAACACGGTGCGCCAGCCAATCTGGGGGCCCAGGTCCTTGAGGTAGAGGACGCCGCGCTCCCCGCTTGCCCAGTCCAGCTCCTCCAAGCGGGCTTCATCGGCCAGCATCTTCCCCTTCGCCCCTACCCGGAGGCCTTGTCGACTGGCGTAGAGCGATGGCTCTGCAATAGAGCGATCGATGGCTCTGCAGCACAGCTTTATCTTATGGACAAGGCTATTTTGTGAAAGCGATCGATTGGAACAAGGACGGCTTGAATGGTTGGAGAAAGGAGATGGCATACTTTTGCGGCGAATGAGCTCCTTGACATAGGCGATGTCATCCTTGCCCTCCTCCACATCCAGCTGGTAGAGCTCCTTCTCCGTTCGCGCGTGCAGTATGCGAAGCTGGAAATAGCAGACTATTTGCTCATTGATTCTCTTCAGTTATTCATGATTAGGCAACAATTTCATAGATCTGTCATGCATACTTCAAAGGTTCGCACCTGCATTGTGGGCGCGAAAGCGAGCTAATGGGAAGTCTCGAAGAAATGAAATGGGTCTAGAAGAAGACTAGAGCCTCAACTTTGGCAGGAGAAGGCAAAGTTCAATTTCTGACGAAGCCTAGGAAGTGTGCAGAGACGCGCAATATTGGTGCTGGGATGGACGCCTATGCGCAGTTTCCTTCCGCCTGCGTCCCTTTGCCAAACGCGAGGAGAGAGAGCAGAGGCACGCCCACGCACTCAGCTGCAGTCTCTCTTCACTCCCACTGCCCCCAATCACCTGCTTCCTTGCTTCCTGCATTGAGGCTGCTCTGCCGCAATCATAGGAGCAGCTGGAGACGATGGACGAGTTCATCGGTCTCCCCAATGAGCTCTTCATCAACGCCACCACGCCGCCCACCACCAGCAACACCAGCATGAGTCTGGACAGCCTCTTCCTCGACTCACTCCCTTCCATTCCCTCCATACCACCACCTCTCCCTCCCCCCGCCTCACACTTTCTCCCCCTCCAACCCCCTCAATGGCCCTCCATCTCTCAGCAGGACCAGCATCAGCCTCTTCCGGTTTACCCATGCTTCTCACTTCTCAGGCTTACCCTGGCCATGTGGGCGTTTGTTCTAGACCAGCAGCTTCTTCCAACCGCCCCCTCACCAGCCCTCCAGCAGCTACTTCAACGCCAACTTCTCCCTCGGCCTCAGCTTCCCTGACCATCGTTTCTCCTTTCCTTCGCCTCTTTGCCATTCCTACAATCTGGCTAAAACTAGGAGCTGAGAATGGACAGCCGTCGTTCGGCCATCAGACGACCAACCAGGCCTCCATCCTCGCCCCACCCAAATTCACCGGGCAGCTCGGCTCCGTTGCCGGCCTTCCCTACGCTGGTTCCAAACCCCCTTCTCTCCCATCACCACTTCTATTCTACACTTTGCCCCTTACAGACTACCTCAACTTCAGTCAGCGTCGTGGCATCAGCCCAGTGCCCGAAGATCCCAGCCTTCCCGGACTCGCCACACAGCCCCTCTCACACTTGCCAGGTGACCCAGCCATGTCTTCTTCAGCTTCAGAGCTTTTCCGATTACTCCAGGACCTACCACCAACTCCATGGCAGCCATTCAGCAAGCATCAACCGCAAATCCCCTATCCAACATCGAGCCGGAAGCTGAAGCTCCGCGGCAACCCAGCAAACCGCAGCCCGTCACCCTTCCTCCAGCCGAAGAGTTCGAGAGCCTCCCCGACTTCCCTACCGCTCTCAAGCGCCTCCTTCGCCTCCTCAAGATCAAAGTCCTCCTCTTCAACCCTCCCACTCCAGAGACTGAGCTGATGCGGTTGTACAGAAGCAGGGCAGCGTAGGCTGCAGCGAGTGCGGAGGGAAGGCGGTGGCGGCGGCCTCCCTGGAGAACCACGCCTACGCCCACTTCCCGCGCCCCCTCTTTCACTGCACCGTCTGCCCCAAGCTCCGCAGCCACAACAGCCTACCAGCGGCCCAGAAACACGCCGCCACCCACAAGATGCCCTTCAGTCGAGCCCTCAAGGACGGCCGCCTTGAGGCCAGCCAGGAACTCAGTCGTCTCCTTCGACGTCTCTTCCCCGTCGGCGGCGTCACCCTGCACACCGACTCAACTCCACCGCCACCCCTGCCCTCTGGTGCCTCCCTCAGGCCCCTTCTGGTCCAGCCCATCAATGTTCTCTGTTTCACAGGCCAAAGCTGCAGCTCCAGCTCCCAGAATGGGGCACCCAATGCTCAAGGCCATCGTGAGATTCCACAAATCATCTCGGTCTGAAGCGAATGAGGAAATGCAGAGCTTTGCAGAAGCTAGCAGCCATAAAATACCCAAACTGCGCCTGAAGATCGGCGGCGGCGGGGCTCCCGTCATCCTCCCTCCACGCCCGTCACCCGTCAAGACCACCCAACAGCCAACCCAGCTTCCTCCCAACATCCCTCTGCTCACCAATCGTTCACTTCCGATGCCTCTATGCCAACCCCAGGAGCCAATTGAGCCGTTGCCGTTCAGTACCGCGTCCTAGCTGGGAGCAGGAGGAGGCCCTGTTCGAGGCCAAGCGGGTGCAGAAAGCTGTGGACGCCCTCATCCGACGCTATAAAGCCAGCAAGGGTACTGGACACTGCCCTGCACTCTAGCCTCAAGCTCCCTACTCCCATCCTTGTAGGTCTGAAGAGGACAGCCCGTCTCAGCGAAGCGCAGCGTTTGGCTCAGCTAAGGAAGCAGCGCACTGCCAGCTCCCAGCAAAGACTCAAACACCTGCGCAAACTCGGTTCAGCTGACCTTTTCAGAGCCCCTCTGCTCTTAGAGAAGCCAGCCAGCTACTTCAGGCAAGGCACCAATGCGGAAGCGGAGAGCACGGCCCAACTACAACCTCCGCATGCTGGCCAACCTCGGCTACCCCGCCTATCGGTACTGCTAATCCTAGATCAGTCCTCCAGAATTCAATGCAATGCTGTCAGGCTGCGCCCTCGCCACCTGGCAATCTTCCTGGAGGCGGTGGAGGGCTGGCTGGAGTCTCGGCCTTGGCCAGTGGGCATTCGCTGCCAACTCTGCGCCGAGTTGGAAGGGCCACTGGTTCTTCCACTTCTCGTGGCTCAACCGAATCTCTCCAAGGCAATCACTGACTGACTGACATCAAGCTCTCATTCGAGTGATGGGGAGTTGTAGAAGGAGGTATCGGGGAAGCTGCGTCTGCTGGTCCACCACGCGCTGAGGACGCACGCGGATGAATCGGCGATGGGGAGCTGGGCGGGGCGAGAGTCGGCCGATCGCAGCGCCTTTCTTATCCGCCTTATCCTAGCCTGCTTTTCCTTTGATTGAAGCTTCTGTGTATCTTTTAATTGTTGTACATTCATTGACAAGCTAGCGCTATAAACTTGCACATTTATCTATGTATATTTTACAGAATTCATTTGTTCATATCTTTGGTTTCGTGACATCTACCCTTTGTCCTTGTGCTTTGTCTTCAATCAAATCAGTCACCTTTGCTCAGCAGTTTGAAATCTGGGTCATTTGCTGTTGGGGATGAAAGGATTGTAGAGGAATTGTAAGAAGATGAAGAGCGGGTGCACTGAAAGGACTAGGCAGCCAAAGGACAGAGCTTTGCAGCAAAGTGCAGGCCTTGCCAGCCGTAGCGTCTGCCCAACTCCGCGCATGCTCGGCTCAGGTATTCGGTCTTCAAAGCTCTGCCTCTTCTGCTAAGTTAGGATAAAAAATGAGTACCAAGTCATCATTGAGCTCCTCCTCAGCTTGCTGCAAGGGCGTGTAGCCAGGACCGCTACGGAGAGGCCGTCCAGCACCCCGCTTACCCATCACCAGATGATCCACTGACCTTCAAAACGCAAAACTAATCTGCCAAACTGTCAAAGTTGAGCGCTAGCTGTAAACATAGGTTGAACTAAACACTAAAGAGCATAATTCCATGATACTAAACATTTCGTAGGGGAAGACGGTGTAGGCAGTGGTGGTGGTGATGAGGAGAGCGGTGGTGAGGAGGAATAGCTGCATTGGAGCTGTGAGTGCCAGTGGTCGGGAAGGGATTGCAGTGGGCGAGCAAAGAGGGCAGCAAATGGTCGATTTCTGATCCGCTTGAGGACCTAGCGTGCGAATTTCCGTCCTTTCCATCAAAGGGCCACGAAGCTTTTGTCTACCCTTATGCGCCTCGAACTATGCCTAGCCCTAATAGTTCTCCTGCTTTTCCTACTTCCGAGAGCTATCGGCTGTTTGTTCAAAGAAAACGTTGTGATGATTATGGAACTGGGAAAAAATTAACTAGATTAACCAAAATGTGAGCCTCAAAAACGAACTAAATCAGCTAAACATGTTCAAAGTGTTCATAGAAATGAATAATGTCGTTCGATCAAAGAAATGAATAGCGTCGTTAGATCATGGATCATAGAAATGAATAGCTTATCATTAGCTAGTCTTATTTCCTTAAAAGTTGGACTGTTCATACATTTATAAGATGAATATTTCGTGAGGCCAAAGGCACGTTTTTTCTTTGCAACGAAAAACGAGTTCAAAGGCAAAACTAAACCAATCCTTCTGCTAGAAAAGCTACAAACATATTTGGCAAGCAAGAGCAGAGAAGACGCAAACAAATGATGAGGCTTAGCGGAAGATTACTAGCTAGCCGAAAGGCCATGCGACAACTAATCCAAAGCAGGCCTTCTGAATGGAAGCAAGCAGCTTAACGCTGATTAATTAGGTCATCTCATGAAGTTGGCACTGAAGGTAAGTCGAAAACAAGATCACATGCCATAAGTCACCAGGGACCCGGTCATCAATCTCTCTTGAGAGCACTAAACATATTTTTAATCAGGAACCGCAATTTTGCTTCTAAAATAAGGTGCGTTCGTGTGCCTTTATCAACAATTGCAATTATTTGCTATTATTCGGAATTCAAAAGAGAAATAATCTAAAGCAAGAGAAGCGCGCACAATAGTGAAAGCTAATTGTAAGCGAGCAGGCTGAAGCAGCCCTGCATCTGCGCAAATGAGCTTCAGCATGTTGCGACCAAAACATGCACCTTTCTTACCCCTAAGATGCTATCGGATTTCGCGTTGTCTGTGACCTTTCTTCGCCCAGATTTCTACACTTGATAGTTTGAGCGCTCCTCTTCCCACACAGTTTCAGCAGTTTCAGACCAACCGAGAATTAAAAATGGGACTGCCGAGTGCTCAGCTGCTTCGCTCTTGCCCTCTTTTTCTGCGCCATCATGCTGCTCAATTTTCGTTAGCTTTTCTTCAAATGAGGAATTTTCTATTTGTAGACTGTTTCCAACAAAAATCTTGCCGAAAAATGCATAAATAATTGTTATTGACAGTGGGCTGACCTCAGCGCAGTTCATGCAGCAGCCAGCCAACGAGCCCATCCTCACCTACCTCAATGGTAGTCCGGAACGAAAGGCTCTCGACGCTGCTCTCCAGGTTGCCCATCTTCCGCTCTGCTTCCATCAAAACCCCAGGATATGGACTGCAGAAATACACCAGCGGGGTGAGCGAAGTTCCAGTGGTGATCGGAAGTGAGGAATTCTCTTCGCCCCAGCGTCGCCAGCAAGTGATGCCCTTCCAGCACTCCAGCACGCTCGCTACTTACTCCTGGGCTTCTAAGGCATCATTTTCACCCCATCTCATCCTCTGTTTACTGCTGACTGATCTTTGAAGGCTGACATTGGGCGGGCCATTGAGGATGGTATGAAAGCACGCTTGGCCTGGGATGCACTGCCCCTCAAGGTCTCCCTCTCAAGGTCGAAGGGGACTGAGGGGAAGATAGATTGGTGAAAGGAGCGGGCAGAGGTGATGCTGAAGGCAGCCGATCTGGCTGGCACGAAGTACAGAGCAGATCTCATGGCCGCCACCATGCTGGGTCAGGGCAAGACCATCATTCAGGCCGAGATCGACTCCACCTGCGAGCTCATCGACTTCCTCCGGTGCCTATGCTCACCTCTAAAGACCCCTAACTCAATTGATGCATGGCTGCTGCAGATTCAACGCCTACTTCGCCCTGAAGGCGGCGGAGTACGAGCCGCTGAGTCCGAAGGGGATCAAGAACAGCATGCGCTACCGGAGCTTGGAAGGCTTTGTGGCCTCCATCACCCCCTTCAACTTCACCGCCATCGGCGGCAACCTCGCCTCCTGCCCAGCCATGATGGGCAACGCCGTTCTTTGGAAGCCTTCAGACACTGCCATCCTCAGGTTCCCACCCTAACGCCCCTTCCCCCCTTCACAATGCCCACCATTGCAGCAACTACATAGCCTACAAGATCCTACGCGAGGCTGGAGTCCCTCCGGGTGTCATTCAGTTCCTGCCCTCTGACGGCCCCGATTTTGGGGACACTGTTACGGCCAGCCCCCACCTCGCTTGTGTCAACTTCACCGGCAGTGTCGCTACTTTCAAGCACCTATATAAGCAGGTCCCTTCAATTGGCCATCTACTCCACCGCAGACCTACCTAAATCCCAGCTTTTACAGGTTGGGTTCAATATCGACACCTACAACACTTATCCTCGCCTGATAGGAGAGTGTGGGGGGAAGAATTTCCACTTCGTCCACCCTTCAGCTGAGCTGGAAACGGTTTCTGAGAGGAAGTAAAAAGAGATTGAGGAGGAGTTGTTGATTGAGGTGGTGGCTTGCACGGTGCGCACAGCCTTTGAGTACCAGGGTCAGAAGTGCTCTGCCGGAAGCCGCCTGTTTGTGCCCCGCTCGCTCTGGCCGCAGATCAAGGATCGCCTAGTAGCCGAAATCGCCAAACTCAAGCTCGGCTCGGTTGCTCTTTTTATCTTCACTAAGATCTGTGGTTATACCTAAGCTACTTTTGTATAGATTTTTACGTGCACCCTAATTTTTGATGGATAAAAAATGTTAACAGCCGCTGGACACGGATACGTTCCTGACGGCAGTGATTGACGAGAAGAGCTTCGACCGGATCTGTCGCTACTTGGAGCACGCCAAGGCCAGCCCTAACGTCCAAATCGTCACTGGCGGCACCGCTGACAAATCCACCGGCTACTACGTCCAACCCACCCTCCTGGAATGCTCCGACCCTAAGGACAAGCTTCTCAAGGAGGTCTTCTTTCCATAATAGACCTTTTCTCTTGCAGCTCCATAAATCAATACTGGCAAAGGCATGCAAATGGCTGGCATTGATGCAGGAGATATTCGGGCCGGTGCTTTCGGTGTACCCCTACGAGGACGGGAAGGTGGAGGAGGTCCTCGCCTCGCTCAAGGACGCCACTCCCTTCGGACTCACCGGCGCCGTATTTGCCCAGGTTTTCCAGGCCCAGTCTCTTCTAAGGCCTCCATGAGCCGTTTCGGATGCCAGGACAAGGCGTGGCTGGAGGCGGCGGTGGGGAAGCTGCGTGATGCCGTGGGGAATCTGTATCTGAACGACAAGAGCACAGGCAGCATTGTCGGCCAGCAGCCCTTTGGAGGTGCTCGCCTTTCCGGCACCAACGACAAGGTCTCCCATTCTTCTCATCCTCTGCTTCAGACTTCATTGCGAGAAACTTGCTCTACATTACATGGGCCGTTTCCCTCCGGGCAGTTACCGCAGATCTTATGGAAATCCGGGTTTGCCGCAGAGTTGGTATGATTTTGCCGCAGACTTTTAACGTTTTTATGTCTGCGGCAAACTCATATGCAAATGTGATGTTTTGTTAAGTTTGATTTTGCCGCAGACTTTTCTGGAAGTGTGGTAGTTCCGCGATTTATGTTGATTGTTGTGTTGGATTTTACCGCAGGGCATGTATGTTTTTGCCGCAGATGTTCTGGTTTTATTGTTTGGATTTTGCCGCAGTCTTTATAGGAGTTTGCCGCAGGATTTGGTTTTATGTATTTCAGATGTTTTGCCGCAGTTTTTGTATGTTTTTGCCGCAGAGTGTTTGTTTGTGTGCTCATTTGCGTGGAAATTATCAGTTATTTATTTGTATTTTACCGCAGGGCATGTATGTTTTTGCCGCAGATGTTCTGGTTTTATTGTTTGGATTTTGCCGCAGTCTTTATAGGAGTTTGCCGCAGGATTTGGTTTTGTGTATTTCAGATGTTTTGCCGCAGTTTGTGTATGTTTTTGCCGCAGAGTGTTTGTTTGTGTGCTCATTTGCGTGGAAATTATCAGTTATTTATTTGTATTTTACCGCAGGGCATGTATGTTTTTACCGCAGATGTTCTGGTTTTATTGTTTGGATTTTGCCGCAGTCTTTATAGGAGTTTGCCGCAGGATTTGGTTTTGTGTATTTCAGATGTTTTGCCGCAGTTTGTGTATGTTTTTGCCGCAGAGTGTTTGTTTGTGTGCTCATTTGCGTGGAAATTATCAGTTGTTTATTTGTATTTTACCGCAGGGCATGTATGTTTTTGCCGCAGACAACTCGGTTTATTGGCTGGATTTTGCCGCAGACTTTATGTTAGTTTGTTGATGGCTTTGTTCTCTGATGTATTTCAGATGTTTTGCCGCAGTTTGTGTATGATTTTGCCGCAGATTAGTCGTTTGTGTGCTCAATTGGTTGGATGTAGGGAGTTGTCTATTTGTATTTTACCGCAGGGCATGTATGCTTTTGCCGCAGACAACTCGGTTTATTGGCTGGATTTTGCCGCAGACTTTATGTTAGTTTGTTGATGGCTTTGCTCTCAGATGTGTTTCAGATGGTTTGCCGCAGTTTGTGTATGATTTTGCCGCAGATTAGTCGTTTGTGTGCTCAATTGGTTGGATGTAGGGAGTTGTCTATTTGTATTTTACCGCAGGGCATGTATGCTTTTGCCGCAAATATCTCGTTTTGTTGGCTGGATTTTGCCGCAGACTTTATATTAGTTTGTTGATGGCTTTGTTCTCTGATGTTTTTCAGATGTTTTGCCGCAGTTTGTGTATGATTTTGCCGCTGAGTATTTGTTTGTGTTCTTCTTTTATTGCAAATAAAGTGATGTTTATTAGTATTTTGCCGCAGGGCATGTATGTTTTTGCCGCTGATTTTGTTGGTTTTATTGGTTGGAATTTGTCGCAGATTTATTGGGTTTAATAATTTTTAATATGTGTGTTTCATGGTGTTTGTTATGTCATATGTTGCCGCAGACTTGGTATGATTTTGCCGCAGACTTTGTGTTTTGTATGTGTGGTTTTTGCCGCAGACTTAGTATGATTTTGCCGCTGCTGTTGTGCGACTGGCTTTATGATAATTTTGCTGCTTATGCTGTATGTTTTTGCCGCAGACTTCGTTATTTTAACGTTTTTTTTGTGTTTCATGGTGTTTGTTAGGCCATATGTTGCCGCAGACTTGGTATGATTTTGCCGCAGACTTTGTGTTTTGTATGTATGGCTTTACCGCAGACTTATCATGATTTTGCCGCTGCCATTGATCTACTGGGTATATGAGAATTTTGCCGCTGATGATGTATGGTTTTGCCGCTGACTTTGTTAATTCATTGGTTTTTTTTAATGTTTTATGGTGGTTGTTAGGTCATATGTTGCCGCAGGCTTGGTATAGTTTTGCCGCAGACTTTGTGTTTTGTATGTATGGCTTTACCGCAGACTTAGTATGATTTTGCCGCTGCAAATGATCTACTGGCTATATGAGAATTTTGCCGCTGTTGGTGTATATTTTTGCCGCAGACTTTGCTAATTCATCGTTTTTTTTTGTGTTTTATTGTGGTCGTTTTGGCATATGTTGCCGCTGTCTTTATATGATTTTGCCGCAGACTTAGTATGATTGTGCCGCTGCTATTGATCTACTGGCTATATGGGAATGTGGCCGCTGCTGGTGTATGGTTTTCCCGCAGACTTTGCTAATTCATCGTTTTTTTTGTGTTTTATTGTGGTTGTTTTGTCATATGTTGCCGCAGTCTTTGTATGGTTTTGCCGCAGCTATTATTCTACTGCGTATATGTGGATTTTGCCGTTTTTGTTGTATGATTTGGCGCAGACTTTTTTTGTTCAACGCTTTTGTTTTTGTTTTATGGTGGTTGTTAGGTCGTATGTTGCCGCAGGTTTGGTATGATTTTGCCGCAGATTTAATGTTTTGTTTGGTTGGATTTTGCCGCAGGCTTTGTATAATTGTGCCGTTGCCCTTGTTCTACTGGGTATATGAGGATTTTGCCGCTGATGTGTATGATTTTTCCGCAGACATTTTTAATACTACACTATTGTTGTGTTTTATGGTGATTGTTACGTTGTATGTTGCTGCAAGCTTGGTATGGTTTTGCCGCATACTTTGTGTTATGCAACGAGGGTGTAGCGGCTGCGGCTGAAAGCAGCAGCGGCGGAGATGACTTCGTTGGCCCAAGCCAATCCTCTCAGGATGCCACTGCGGCCTTCAATGGGCTGGAGCCTGCCAAGACAGTTTGTGCTTGTTTTGCTGTTGTGGCAGTTTATGCGGAGATCGAAATGGTTGTGTAAATGATGATTTTGCTGCAGAGTTTGGAAGAGAAAAGTGTTTGCAGCCTGCCACAAAGGAGTCGCCTGCGATCTGCATCCCACCGACAAACCCTCAAGCCACGGGGTGGTTTCGCAAGTGGAGCCTAGAAGTCCCTGTGCTGAGGAAGATCGACGTCTACCGCGGCTACATTCATCTTGGACCAGCAGGCCATGGAGGGCAGGACGGGGAGCGATGGCGGTGCTCGGGCTACAGCACCAAAGATGGGTAGCCACTGTGGAATGAACATGCTCCAGTGTAATAGTTGGTTAATTTTAAGGGAAGGTTCGGGAAAGCACCAACGGCTGCTGTCACTACGTCCTCACAGCTCAGATGCCCAATCCGGGGGAGACGCACATTCCCATCATTTCACGCTATGGGGAGCACAAGTGCCACAGGCAAGTTGGGGTGAAGACGAAGAAGAACAAGACGACAATGATGAAGCATGGACGGGATCGCAGCCTGCCCATCATGGCAGCATGGAGGTATATTATACTAACTGCCGCAGACTTTTCTTTTTTTCTATACTAACTGCTTTTCTATACTAACTGCTTTTCTAGGAACTTGCCGCAGACTTTTCTTTTTTTTCTATACTAACTGCTTTTCTAGGAACTTGCCGCAGACTTTTCTTTTTTTTCTATACTATAGATGGCTACTAGTGCATCCGTTTGCTTCTTACTACCTTCTTCATACAATCCATCACTAATCGTCTCTTCCTTACCCACTCATGGCTCTGAGCAAAGACCAACAACACGCATCACTAGCCAAAACAAACGAAAGATGACCAGAGCAGATCCATGCAAAATACGAGGAAAAAAAAGGACCAAACACTGCGGCAAATTTCATCAAAAACACCAAACTCTGCGGCAAGTTCCTATTTACTAGGAGCGTCAGACGTTTGCCGCAGACTTTACCCCTCTGAAAACCTCTGCGGCAAATTCATACCCCTCCCAAACAAGTCAATTACCCATGCGAAAGCAGAGCACATCGCAAGAATCCATAATCTCTGCGGCAAATTCCAAAAATAACAACTAGCAGCAAGAAATGGGCATACACAACTGAGATTCTTCAGGCGTCCCAATGAGAACACTTGCACAGCCAGAGTCAGGATCCGAAGAATGACAGAAATAACAAAATCTGCGGCAAATCTCTAAAAATCTCTGCGGCAAAATCCTGAAAAACAACATCCTCCAAACGACTTCAGGTGGAAGCTGTGCCAACTACAAGACCAGGCAGACAAAAGTCGACCACTTCCGACAGAGTAGGATTGAATTGAGAAGAAAATAATAAACTCTGCAGCAAAATCCTAAAATTGACAAAAATAACAAATGCTGCAGCAAATTACTGAAAACTCTGTGGCAAAATCCTGGAAAACAACATACTCCAAACAACTCCGGAAGAAAATTGCCAAACTCTGCAGCAAAATCCTAAAATTGACAAAAATAACAAATGCTGCGGCAACTTCTTGGAAATCTCTGTGGTAAAATCCTGTAAAACAACATCCTCCAAACGACTCCAGGCGGAAGCTGGGCCGACTACAAGACCAGGAAGATGGAAGTCGACCACTTCCACCAGAGTAGGATCGAATTGAGAAGAAAAAAGTAAACTCTGCGGCAAAATCCAAAAATTGTCATAAATGACAAATGCTGTGGCAAATTCATGAAAAACTCTGCGGCAAAATCCTGAAACACAACATCCTCCAAACGGCTCTAGACGGGAGATGACCAAAGTCTGCGGCAAAATCCTAAAATTGACAAAAATAACAAATGCTGCGGCAACTTCTTGGAAATCTCTGCGGTAAAATCCTGTAAAACAACATCCTCCAAACGACTCCAGGTGGAAGCTGGGCCGACTACAAGACCAGGAAGATGGAAGTCGACCACTTCCCCCAGAGTAGGATCGAATTGAGAAGAAAAAAGTAAACTCTGCGGCAAAATCCAAAAATTGTCAAAAATGACAAATGCTGCGGCAAATTCATGAAAAACTCTGCGGCAAAATCCTGAAACACAACATCCTCCAAACGGCTCTAGACGGGAGATGACCCAACTCTGCGGCAAAATCCGAAAAAAAAGTCAAATGCTGCGGCAAATTCCTGAAAAACTCTGCGGCAAAATCCTGAAAAGCAACATCCTCCAAACGCCTCCGGAAGAAGATGAACAAACTCTGCGGCAAAATCATACCAAAAACCATCAATTTGCAAATTATGGCTTTACCGCAGACTTAAACTCTGCGGCAAAAGCATCATTTAGCAGCATTTCAAAACAGGATTTCAAACTCTGCGGCAAAGATCTGAGGCCGGGCCGTTTGTATCTAATTTTTTTAAATCATCTCCAAATTCAGCTTTTCTGGCCCAGGAGGAATAAAAGAATAAAAGATTTGTAGGCTGGCGGTCCGCATTACGCCCTTCGATTCGCTTCCCCACAGACCATCAAAGAAGCTTTCACACCTCTTCATGACGTCCTCTATCCCTACATGAAGGAATGAGGCTTTTTTTTATTTGATCTGCATATTGAACATCTGGTTCATTTATCTGGTGTAGTGGTGGGGTGCAATGAGAACCTTTTAGACATAATAGCGCATAATGGTTTTTCTTTCGTTAAGCCTGAAAAGGCTTTGTGTGATAGACACTTCGTCCAAATGATTTATTTGCCATGATCTCTAGACAGACTCTATGAGCTAGCTTCAACTTACACTCTATTCCCTGGGTTCAGGTCCTGTCCAGTAAACGATTGTTTGATGCATTCTACTAAGCATCCGCAACAGAAAGGCCAGAACCATGCCTTTGATGCCCTTCAAAGCTAGTAGCAAAAGGCAGTTGGAAATGGAATTGAAAGGTAAAGGTAGGGAGATGGGCCCTGAGTGTGAGTCAGGGCGCGACTGGAGTCTGCTGTCTTTGGAGGAAGGCCGCTCCGTGCTTCGCAGCTGGCGTGAGGAGGGACTCCGACGCAGCGAAGAGGTGACACTCAGGCTTCGCTCTAGAAATCCTAGGAGTAAAAGGATTGAGGTGGTGGAGCTGTGGGAGCATGTGATCAGTCGCCAGCCGTCTGGTCTGGCTGAGGAGCTTTGGATTGTGTTGGAGCAGGTTGGAGAAGGGAGATGGGAGGAAGGGGTAGGAAAAGAGGGTTGATATGGACAGGTGTGCATCGCAGCATTGGACAGCGGGCGATTGGATGTGGCTAGTGAGTGTGAAGAGCGCCTCCGCAATCGCTTCCCAGCCTCCCATCGAGTCCTCAAGCTTCAGGCCATGCGTCTTGAGGTATTCCTCGCCTTTCTATCTTCCAAAGCTTTTATCACATTCAATGCAGGCGATGGAGAAATACGATGATGCTCTGGACGTCTATGACTCTCTGATTCAGGTTCATTTGGCTACAACATCAAGTAATTTGGGAGCGTTAAGCCAGGAAGGGTTGCAGAGGGAGCCAACCAACGCGGGCTACCGAAAGCGACGCGTGGCGGTGCTGAAGGCGGAGGGGAAGCGAACGGATGCCATCCGGGAGCTCTCCACCTACCTCACCACCTTCCTCAACGACCTGGAGGCTTGGACTGAGCTCATGCAGGTTCAGCAGACTATGTCTAAGCAGTTAGGAACCCTAGAGTAGACGGACTGCAGCTGTACCTCGCAGAAGGGGACTACCCAAAAGCCGCTCACGCCGCTGAGGAGCTCATCCTCTCCTCGCCCGCCAACCCCCTCTATCACCTCCGCTACGCCGAGATCAAGTACTCCCAGGGAGGCGGCGAGGCCATGGACATCGCCAAACAGCACTTCGCCCAGGCAGTTGCCCTGAACCCCAAGTGAAGCACTGCAAGAAGGTGGAGGAAAAGGGAGGAAAGGTGATGGTTCAGATGTGCTCGAGCCTTGTACGGCCTGCTGCAGACGTGCAACTTCCTGGCGGGCGGGAAACTGACGGGCCAGAAGAAGAAGGACATCCTCAACCTCGGCATTCGCACTGCCGACCAACTGCTAGCTCTTTACAATGCCGAGGTCCATTCACTTCTCATTTTACCTCTCTATTTCTGGACAGGACTGACTTTCAGGGTGCCCTCAGCCCAGGCTCCGAGTTCACCACCAAGGCTGTGGAGGAGCTGAAGAGCTCGCTGCAGACTCAGATTGGCGCCTCTTGATGCTTTTTGGGACGTTCCATAGAAGTTCTCGATAATACTCCTCATTTCCTCCTTTTTTGTTACACCGGCATCTGTGTACAGGAGTCTGGGATTGAAAAAACAGTGCTTGCATTCTGATAACACTGCTCGCACTAGAGAAGCAGGCCACTTTGAGGTGGTGGAAAAAGCGACACTTTGGCCAGCCGTGCAAAAACAGCTCGAGTCCTTTAAGAGCTGCGACAAAAAGAGCTCTTACTAGTGTCAACAAAAACGTACGCCTTGGCCGAGAGGGGCGGCTGAGGCCTTATCTTGGCCGCAAACGGCTGTGTGTGGAGCTGTTGGCAGGCTTGCGAACGGAGCGACGCTGCAGAGTCTGGCCCAAAGCTTCACTTCCTCAGCCCTCCTCCCGCCTACTCTCAGCCTCCTTCTTATCTCCCCTCTCACCACACCAGCACCTGGCCTGGGCCCACCCAGCTTGCCCTTTTCTTTCTATGCCTCCCATTCCTTCGCAGCCTTGTTTTGAGGCCGTCGTGTTATCTTTAGCAGAATGTAGACGATGATGTTCGTATTCATCATGGTAGTAGCATGATGGAAGAGATTGTGGATATGACGCATCTGTTCTGGTCTGAGTGGTCTGAGAAAGAGTGGTCTGAGACAGGATGAGTGAGGGGGGAGGGGAGGAGGAGGAGGAAGGCGTGTGGAGGCATTCTTTGCAGAGAGGTCGTGGCCTTGAGGCAATGGCCCTAAGCTGTTGCAAAAAAGAGGGGGCAGGCGTCGGCTGCGCCTTTCCGGTTTGTGGGCGGAGTCCCACTGCTGAGGTATAGGAGGGGAGGGGATGAGGGAGAAGGGGGCTGGGCAGTGGGCGTGTGGCAGGGGGGATGTGGGAGAGGGGGAGGGGGTAAGTTTACCGCGTCCCACACGCAGTATGTGTCCGTCTCTGGCCGCCAGTCTCTCCCTCCCCCTTCAGAGCCTGAGTACAGCTCAGTCTGTGTGCGAGGGGTGCGCAATATGGGGCTAGGTAGAGAGAAAGTGAGGGTGTAGAGGGGTAGGGGGAGGGAGGATTAGCAATGCGTGCACCTGTGTGTGTGTGGCTTGGCCTTTGGCTTTTTGCAGCTTCCTACGTGTGGCGCTTTTTTTGCAGTGGGCTCGGCTTTTTTGCCTCCGCCTCTTTTGCCTATACAGCTGCTGGCTTCTGTACTAAGCGGCCCATGCAAATGCAGGCGCTGTGAAAGTGAGAAGCGAAAAGAGAGTCGCTGGGAAATGAGCCTGTCAGGTCTACCCGTCCGTCGTCGTCTCCAGTTCCCCGGACCCTCAGGTATGACAATTGTCCGATAAAGGTGTATGACAGTAATGAAGCTGGCTTTGAAGGGCCAGGAGAAGGAGGCAGAGAGGTGCGTGATGTGCTGGAAGTGGAGCGTGCCAAGGCGACAGAGAAACTAGCCGCTTGGGGCCTGGATGAAGAGGGCGAGCCGCTTGCTCAGCCCAGCCCCGTCCGCTGGACGCCTCTGCCCCCGGACGCTCCAGAGTTTTACCGCAGGTTTGTTCCTTCATCTTGCTCTCTACCTGTGAGAGTATAGCTGTGGATGGTCTGCAGAGGGCTGAGAACGAAAGGCGCCCCGCAGCTGGAGCCAGCCGTCAGCGTTCACGCCCTCCACTCTCAGCCCAACCTCACGCCCGTCAAGGCCCCGCAAAAACCCGCCTCCTCAGCCAGTTCGAGCCAAACTCTTTGTTTTCTTCGTTTTGAAATGCTTACTTTGGAGCTGAGCCAAGTTGTACTGTTCGGACTAGCCTATCCTTGTCCTGCGGCTTCTAATTAGGCCGTCCCGTTCCCAGAGCAGGGAGGGTGCGGGGATGGGGGCAGGAGTGGTGTAGGTTGTCTTTGTGTACTGAGGTAGCCTGAGGTCAGGGGGCGGCACAAGTGGGACTCACACTGCACATTCCCACCACTCACTCTGTACACAGGCGAGCCAAGCCTAGTTCCCGTTCTTCGGGGCATTTTCTTAGCCAGGCTGTTGCCTGTCATGTGGCCAGAGTCCAACGATGAACTCTGAGTCAGTGATCTGATGACAGAAAGGTGACTGAGCAAATTCTTTGCCCTTATATTTTCTTCGTCTCTAGAAAAGAGTAGTCAAAACATTTTCTGAACAAAGACATCGTCCAGAATGCAGAAAGAACTTTTTGACTGGGCTGAGGGGGCCTTTATTCATCTATCCATTCTAGCCCTAGAGTGGGGCTGAAAAAACGGCGTCTGATGTTATGCTGGGGGAGGCTTTTTGCCTTTGGCTGCCCTTTGAGGCTGGGCTTTTTGCGTAGGCTTTAGTCAGCGCCAAACAGTAGGAGGCTATCTGGTGCTCAGTCTTGCGCAAAGTGAACGGGAGGGGCTGAGCAGTTCAGGGAGGCAGAAAATGCGGCCGGGTCCGATAAGACGGTGTGGCTGTGGATCCGAGGTGACACTTTCCACACCAGCGCACTACATAGGTGGGTCCCGAGTTACCAGAATTCAGGTGCAGAATGTGAAGGAAAACACCTATATTCCCCCCTTCACTCCTATGTTACCACAATTGCTGGTGCAAACACCCCTGGGCCCGACCAAAAACCCAGCACCTATTCTTTTATGTTACCAGAATTCAGGTGCAGAATGGACACACCATTTTACCCATTTAATTCAAAAAGACC